>JAUPMG010060813.1:0-13533 GCA_031762675.1 Pachysandra terminalis | reverse complement strand
GTAGTGCATGTCTAAGGAAGATGAGTTGTTATACAACCTTAGTTTAGAGTAGTGTAGTGTATACAGTTCATGCTTTCTGAAGGCACATTATATTTGTTCCTTAACATGATACTTTCTTGGCGACATTGTTGTGAGCTTGTAGCCACATAAGTCATTATCATACACAATTGAATGTCCTTGATTCATGTGATTATCCTTATTCATAAGGTTAGAGGTAAAATCAATATCTTAACCTTCATATCCCTTACCAATTTTATTTTAATTTTAGTTTTATCTTTAGTTTTTTTTTTTGGATTTAATTATCCTTTTTATCTTTTTACCCAATCAAATTAGAATTAATCTAGATAATTTGATAATCTTAACCCCTTCTGTCCTTGACGTTGAACACCCTCAACATAGCCCTATCCTACTGGGGCTCGTTCTATTGGGAGTGGTATTTTATTATTGAATTGGTTTCCAACCACATCAATTATTTTTCTCGAGCGCACAGTGCAGATTTGCATTCTTTGCGGCTTTGCCTTGGAGTTCTTTATGTGGGTTGTTCTCAGAACTTCTTTGGGATCTTCTATGGTATATTGGGCTTGAGTTTTGAGCTTTGATCTTCTCCCCTTTAGGACTTTGAAGCTTGATCCATTTAAGGCTTCATTTAACTCTTCTTAGTCCATATTCTCACTAAGAGCATCTCCAATCATTCCCTATCCCCTCCCCCAAATTCAAATATGGGGAAACTTTTCCCCAAATACTGCTCCAATCATCCCCCATCCCTTCCCCTAAATTTGGGGATCCCTAAAGTTCTCCCCAAATTTGCGGAGAACTTTAGGGACCCCCAAATTTTTTTTTAGTCTAATGGCTCTTTTTTTTACTCCTAAAACTGTCTTTGTTTTACCACTTTTAGGGGGATTATTGGAGAAGTTTTCTCCAAATTTGAGTTTTTAATCAAATATGGGGAAATTTACCCTCAAATAAGGGTAAATTTATAAGGAACCATTGGATATGCTCTAACATCACCAAACCTGCAAAACATAGAAAATGCATTAATTCATCTATTTAAAGCATAACTCAAGGACTAATAAGCATGAGTAGTACGTCTAAAAGTGCAAGTGTTAGACACTTATCAGGATTTATATGGACTAGAATAAAAATAAAATAAATATAATCTGAACCCAGTTGTTCCCTTGTGTTTTAGAGATTGGAGATAGAGGAAAATAAGAGAGAAACCATTAGAAATGAACCCTTCAGACCTAATAAACTAAACCCATAATTGCTGGTAATTAGAGTGATAAACAATATTTGTTATAAGTGAGTGATTTCAGAATTCTATAAGGGTAATTAGGGCAACTTGTTGAATATATGAAGCATTAGGTTAGTTATGAAATAAGTATTGGAGGATTGGGGTTGATTTGTAATTAATAGAACCCTTGGGGGGAATAAATAAGAGTATTAGACTTAATAGGGAACCATTCTACAAGTATTGGGGTTAGATGGTAATTATGTATAACTTTTGGGAAATGAGGGAATTAAAGTTAATTTTAATTAGAAAATTGCATTGGGGGTGTGTGAAACGAGAGAAGTCTTCTAAAGAAGATTCCTCAACCGTTCCTTTGTGTATTGGGATTGATATGTACTAGAAGGAAAATAAAAGAACTAGAAAAATAAACCTAATTTGAAGCCAATTGTTCCCTTGTGTTTTCGAGATTAGAGATAGAGGAAAATAAGAGAGAAACCAATAGAAAGGAAGCCCTTAACCTAGCCGTACAAAGAAGAAGAATTGAATAAGGATGAAGAAGAAGAAGAACTGAGGAAGAAGAGGAAGAAGAACTGGAAAAGAAGAAAAAAGTAAGAGGAAGAAAAATAACTGGAAAGGAAGTGGAATGATGAAGGGATTTGGATCCGGATCGCAGTGAGAGGAGATGGTAAGACACATTTTCTATATAGTCTGATTAACATGTTATTGAGTCTTGATTTCATGGGTTTGGTTGTTAACTAATAATAGATCAGGTTTGGATTTGAATAAACTAGGGTTTGCTGCTTAATCTATTGATTTAATGATTTGCATATGTTTTATTAATTGGTTTGCCTCATGGACGAATAAGATTGAATTCGTGATCATTAGGAATAACCCCAATTGGATATAGGATCTATATCCCAAGGATCTAGAAACCCATCAACTAGAATACAGTGTGTCTGGTTGGTACCCACCGGTACACGGGGTTAGGGTACCGACAGGGCCATAAAAATAGAGTTAAAACTCCCATCGGTACCCATTGGCACACCGCTAAAGGTACCAACGGAAGCCACATCTACAGACTTGAGCCTATAGTTGTTTTTTGATTTGTATTAACTGGGAATTGGTCCCAACTTGGTTTGACATCGTATTAGGGACAATGTATGACAAAATAGACCTAGATCTAATTGTGTTGATTGATGATTGCGTGATATGACCATATGGACCTAAACCTAGTTGTACTTAATCACCTTGAATGATAGCTTGTGATTAGTTGGGTGGGGTACACCAAGTGTCTGAGAACTAGTCTCAGTGAGTCAAGGGTGGAAGGATAGCTCTGACCCTACTGATAAGAAACACCCTTTGAGTCTCATGGTATGCCCCATACCATTGATTAGATTGCAAAATTGACCTTACTTACCTTATACACATAGGTTCATAGTACATAACTGGAACTAGTGGGTTGGAAAGTGATGTGGGCATGTATGGGTTGCATTAGTATTTGGTTTAAGGTCTCGAGGTTGATCCTAGTCATCCACCCAAGGTTCCATTATAGTTTGTAACCATCACTCACCCATGAACTTGAATATATATTGACATTGGCATAATCTGAATTGATAGTTAGAATTGTAAATTGATTGTGTAGTATAAATAATACCTGGGAAACTTATGATGGTGTCACACTCCAGATCCGAGATGTAAGGTCACAAGGATTTATGAGGGAATGACGTTCGGATCCAATTGGATGCGGCTATTAATAACCATGTAAATCATATAACCAATTCGTGGTTATTCAAAGCATAACTAATAAAACAGCGAAAGTCTAATAAAATTAAAAGGGGTTAATTATAATATTCCATAATATTGAAATAAGAAATTAAACCCAACTAGTAACTTGATTCCAGTATACTTTTGCATAATTCTTGCTCTCACGGGTCCACGAAGTCTAACTACTGATAGTGGTCTTCAGCTACTCCATCCCCTAAGGTCTCTCCGTCCTAGTCCTTGCTTGCTAGTGATCAATTGCTATCCACCTCATTCCAGAATCCAAAAGTGACCTGTAACAACAGAGGAATTAGCTTGGGAGCTCAATAGAAAAACTCCATAGCAATACAATAAATACTTTCATAATATTATAATGAACCAGATTCATTCATGCAATTCATTCCACATAGCACATACGTAATTCACTAATAGGTTTATTATCAAACACATAATTAATCTATTAACTATTTAACATACATGATAAGAATCATAGTTCAGTTCAATTCAAGCTGTTAGGAACTTCTCCATGGCATTAAGTACAACCACATTTCACATATTCCTAATCCCTTTATGATGAGATGTAAATTTCTCGTCTTTTACACGTTGGTAGTACTCATTTCAGATAATCAATGTCTTACTAGGACACTTCTATTCTCATTGAAAACATGCACAGCTCAATGTAATTAATGCAAATGCTAATACGTAAAATGCAGATGATGATAGATCAATTATAAGTGAATATCATGCAATAACATACGAAGCAAAGCAAGAATTCCGTGGATGATATGAGAATGCAATGAATGATGAGTCAAACCGAAACTATGGTTATCATTCACCAACAATTGAGAACACTGTCCAAATACCAATAATAAGACTATGGCTCAGGCCATACTCCATGGATACCATCCATAGACCACTATTTCATACTGCTCAAATACCAATAATCAATCCAAGGCTCATGCCATACATATTGTTTCTCCATCTGATACTAACACTAATGCCAACACTGCCCAAATACTGTCAACATCCACTGTTTTCAAGGAATATATACAACCCAAGGTAGAATGTCATCATTTTTCCTTTCAGGGAGTATATACAACCCAAGGCAGGAAATATTCCATCTTTCCTTTTAGGGATTATATACAACCCAAGGCAGAAAATATGTCATCCTTACTTTTAGGGATTATATACAACCTAAGGTAGAATGCCATCATCTTTCCTTTTAGGGATGAGACCCTAAGCAGGATAAGCTGCCCTCTTTCCTTTCGTGAACTACCCAAGGTAGGAAATTCACCTTTACAAATACACTCAACAATACGAACATCTCATGTTACACACAACACAAGGATTATCAAAACATGTTATAAATCACTTCATCTCTATGCAGTCCTACAGATAAATAAGAGGCACAATGACAATTTGCATAGAAATAAATTAAACTAAGTTCAACACATCCTAACTTCGTCCACACAATTTGTTTCATTTTACAACCCTTAAAATCGCAGATATATATAATGACACAGCATACATATCAGTTTTCATACTGAAACTAGGCATTTTGCACCATATATTGCACAAAATCTTATACAAGCATTTCGCACACACACCCTCCAAATAGCTTCATGGGACTTCCCATGAAGTTTCGAAGCCATTGGAGCTCGGTAGGTGCTCGGCAGTTGCCGAGCTTCTGACCGAACCCTCTCGATAGCATGCTTCGACAGCCGTCGAGGCTCGGTAGCTGGTCCCGTAAGTTTAAGTGCCCAGATTTGGAATTTCTTCTTAGTTCTTCGTGCCAAAACCTCTAGACATCAAAATTTAACATTTTTATACAATAAAATCGTAAATTTTATCAATACAAACTAACTTAGCATGCTAGGATCAAAACCTAACCTTCATATAAGATTTTCATGGTAATTAACTACATTCTTAAACACTAAAATACATAGATCTGAAATTTCATCAATCATGAACATATCTTCAAATAGCATGTATAAATCATAGATCACATGCTACTTATAAACACATACAACTCATGATCCTATATACATTATCTATAGCTTCATCACATACTATGAAAATGCTTACCATAGTACTATAGAAATTTCTACCTCACGATCTTGTTCATCTCGATCCAGAGAAAAGTCCCGATCATCATCTCTTTCTTCTTCTAGTTTCTCTTGCCTTTTTAGGGCTTGCTTGATCAGCCTCCTTCTCTCATTCTTTTCTTCCGGGGTAGCCTTGTGCTTCGTTGTTCTAATCTTCTTCTTTGCTTTCCCTTTGTTTTCCTTAGCTTTCCTTTCCTTTGCCATTTTCTTCTTGCAATATGTTTTTCTCTTCTTCTCCACTCTCTCTTCTTTTTTCCTTTCTTCCTCTCAATCTCCTCATTCCCCAACTACTTAGTTACGTGAGATAACCTCACCCTCTTTCTAAGAAGTCCTAGTAATGTGAGAATTCAGATTTTGAATTCTCTTAACCAATTAAGTTAGTTACACTACAATTACTAAATTTACCCTTATTAACTTTATTATCCTCTCATAACTCACATACCATTTGGACCAAACGACCAACCAAAGTTCTAAGGCCTTAAAGTCCAATAGCTATTGATTATATTTTTATTTATTCCTTTTTTCTTTAATAATTCACACATTAGTCCCTAGATTTTCTAATTAATCACACTTCTAGGTACAGGGTCACTACAGATGGTTTCCAACCGGCTTATCCTCATGAATGGGCACATGGATAGTTTCCATTGGTGATTATCATTTGGTTCCTAGTTCATAATGCATTGCATCCTAGGCTTATGTAATTGTTAAGTGTGTCTTGGAGGTGGTGAATATAGAGGGTGGAATCCAGTAAGTGTTATACACTTTAAATCTAGAATTGGTTGGAATTCCTAAATAGCATTGATGGTGTTCCTCACCATGCGTTAGCGCCTAAAATGAAGAGGGGACTTCTGACAGTTCCTAGTATCCTATGCCCAAAATAGTGTTATTGAATAGGAAGAATGAGGGGCACTTAACTAGTTACATGAGCTTAGTTCATAATTCATATCATACTTGCATTCTGGTTTGAGGATCCTCATGTTATCATATTACATTGCATATCATTATCATACCATAACACATTATGGCTAGACTTGATTCATCTTGTATAATTGATTTGGTTTTGCTTTGAGTATCATTTACTTAATAGTATCTTATAAGGATGGACGATAGATAGGGTCTTACTGGCCATTCAAAACTCACGCGACTTATCATGTTGCAGGTTATGATGAGTAGGAGTTGACAAAGACTGGATACTGATTCTCTTCAAGACAACAATTCATCCCAAATTGGTGATGATGTAGTATATAGCTAGTTCATTGTATTGTATTGTTCGGTTGTAACTATTGTAATTTTAATATTGTGCTTGTGACTCTTCTAAAGTCACAAGAGCCTATGTAATCATATTTGTGTCTTTGACTTTCGCCCTCTGAATATTTAACTAAGGTAATGAATTTTACCTTTATACTTGTGATCTGATATGTCAATCTGCATTTCAGCAATGGAACCCGAAGGTTGTGCTTTGGGATCAGTGCTCCCACCTAGGGATTCGGGCTACTGATTTTGGGATGTGACATGAACAATGAAGGAGTGAACTTCTGTTGGTTATTTAATAAGTATGATTCCCTGAGGATAGTTTACATTGGTGAAACCTTGGATATTTTCCTTGATAAAAAATAAGTTGGGAATTGTGCCCTCTAGGTCGAAGCCCCGAGAAACTATGTTGAGCACATAGAATATCTTATTTTTAAAGTGGCTCTATATGGGAGGGATGGTTCAAGAAGACATCTTGTTCAAAGAGGGGTCGATCTTGTGGGAACCTAGATTATTAATATACCTAACAGCTTGCATTGCATATTAGATTGTTTTTCTTAGATCACACTTGGTGATTATACATGCTAGGTGCACAGCATTCATTAAAAAATTGACCTTATGCATGTTCAGCACATTTCACATATTTATTTGTATATTGATTACATATCACATGATTCACTTATGTATTGTTTATATGGATTACCATTGAAAAATGACATTGTCCCTACTTCAATCTTAAATATTGTTAGACTTATTTACTTACTGGTCAAGTGTAGCTTACGCTTTGAAGCAACCACATTTCAGGAATTATAGAGGAGGATGACTTGGATTATGGAGACCAAGCCTGTGAACAAAAGTTTCACGAAGTTACTGATTTTAACGAAGAAGCTAATTAGGGATTTTATTAGAGATTATACTTATTTTGTTGGCTTGAATGCCAAAGTTTATTTTTGTCTCTTGTTAAGCCTTATTTTATTATGGAGTTTGTTTGAAGCACGAAACTAGGGGATTTTGTTTTATTTTCATTGTGTGTTATGTTTTGATTGGATATAATAGTTATATTTTGACTTATTTTTCTGTATTATATAATATCTTAAATTCCTTTTCATGGTTTGGCAATGTGTTGACTACCACTCCCATGTGGAATGGAGTGAGAGTCATATTTTAGACTTCTTAGGGACTCCTTTGAGATCTCATAAGTTTGGGATATGACAAAGTTGGTATCAAAGCCTAAATTTTATGTTTTCAATATAATTCCATAAAGTTTCAATGTGTCCATATGTCAAAGTTTTCTCTATGTCGATATTTGAAAGTTTCCTGTGTGATGATTGTTATTACTAACAAGGTTGTTTCACAAATAAGTGGGTATTTTCTATTTTCTTATATAGTCCTTGATCTTACCAACTCACAATGACTAGTAGAAGAAGAGGTAATGTGAGTACAGGTTCAACCTGAGCTGATACTCAAGATCATCAACTTGTTGGAGTTTATTATGCTTTGGGGGAGATGGCTGTAATGATGTATCAACAAGCTCAGTACGGTCAACACCACAACAGACCGAAGCACAAAGGAATGTTCACAATATCGAGAAGTTCAAGAAGCTTGGACTTATTATCTTCAAAGGAACCACCGACCCAATGGAAGCTCAAGCAAAGATCAATTCCTTAGAGCACATCTCCGAAGTGATGGAAGTGGATGAGCAAGAGAAGGTTCATTTTGTTGCCTTCATGCTAGAAGGTGAAGCAAGGAGATGGTGGAAGGCTACCTTGGAGATCATGAACATCCAAACTTGGACTAACTTTAAGGTACGATTTTATTTGGAGTATTTTCCTAAGACTGTTAGGAAAGAAAAGGAATTGGAGTACATGAAGTTAGAGCAAGGCATCATGACTGTACCGAAGTGCGCTGCGAAGTTCACCGAGTTATCTCAGTTCGCCATCTTTACGGTTGACAAAGAAGAGAAGAAGGCTTCAGGTTCGAAAGAGGACTAAGGCCAAGCATCAAGAGTACACTGATCGTATGGGAGTACACGAAGTACCACAAATTGGTCAATTGCGTTTGTAGGTGGAGAAAGACATGCAAGAGTTCTGGGAGATGCAAAACCAAAGGATGGGCGGAACAACCCTAGGACCGGAAATTCTAAAAGCACCACGACTGAACAATAGAAAAGGCAAAGGACTCAAGGACCACCCAATAATCAAAGCTTTGGAAATTCAGGTATAAGGTGTTTCACTTATGGAAGGTTAGGACATCACATAAATGATGGTCGAATCCCTAAGAATCCAGAAACAAACACTTTCCAGGGGCAGCATCAATTCGTACCTAAGCCTCACTATCAGCAAATCAAAAGCTAGTACCACAAGTACAAGCACCAAAGGGAACCAAGGCAAGAGCTCCACAGCAGCAACCTCAGCAAGCAAAAGTGTACGCCATCGAGCAACAACTAGGAGAAGTCATGGAAGGTACAACTCGTATCTCTCATGTCTCAGCAAAGGTTTTGTTTGATACGGAAGCATCGCACTCCTTTATAGCTAAGTCATTAGTGAATTGTTTGGATTTACCTATGAAGGAACTAGAAAGGAGTCTTGTTGTAGGAAATCCCATCGGATGTTCAGCATACTTAGGGAAGGTATGTGAGTCTTGCTTAGTTATGGTAGGTGAGTCCACATTATCAATTGACCTAATTATGCTTAACGTGATGGAATTTGATGTGATTTTGGGTATGGATTGGCTAATTGCATATCATATGAAAATAGACTGTCGTAACCGAATAGTGTATGTTGTGTCACTGAAGGGTAAAATTGTTAAGGTTATAGGGTCTAAATCTGAAGTGTTAAATCACTTAGCTTGCTTGGATTTATGGGCTATAGATGAGAGGGGAGGATGAGAACTGATTCCGATAGTATGCCAATTTGGAAGTGTATTCCAAGACATTCCGGGATTACCTCCCAAGAGAGAAAAAGAATTTAGTATTGACTTAACAGCGGGTGCAAATCCTATTGCACTACCAACCTATTGTATGGCAACTACTGAATTGATGGAGTTGAGAACACAATTAGATGTGTTGCTTGCCTTGCAATTCATTCAAATGAGTTCATCACCATGGGGAGCACCAGTTCTGTTCATGAAGAAGAAAGACGGATCTCTTAGACTATGCATCGACAACTGAAAGCTAAACCAAGTGACAGTGAAGAACTAGTACCCATTGTCGAGAATATAAGACTTGTTTGATCAATTGAAGGGAGCAAGATACTTCTCAAAGATCGATCACAGATCGGGTTACCATCAACTACGAATCAAAGAAGGAGACATTTTGAAGATAACATTCCGAACGAGGTACAGGAACTTTGAGTGTGTGGTCATTCCTTTTGGGATGACCATTGCACCAGAAGAATTCATGGACATGATGCAAAGGATCTTCAGACCCTACCTGGACAAGTTCGTGGTGGTATTCGTCGACGACATTCTAGTTTACACCAAAACCAAAGAAGAACATGGAGAACATCTCCAACATGCTTTATAGACTTTGGTAAATCACAAGTTTTATGCATAATTCTCTAAATGTGACTTTTGGAAAGAAGAAGTGAAGATCCTAGGACACGTTGTGTCTAAGGATGGAATTACAATTGATTCAAGCAAAGTTGAAGCGGTACTAAGTTGGGAACAACCCAAGAATGTATCGGAAGTTCATAGATTTCTTGGATTGGCGTTCATTGAAGGATTCTCTCGCATGGTAATACCTTCAACCAAGCTCATAAGGAAGGACGTGAAGTTTGTTTAGGACGAAGCTTACCAAGAAGCCTTTGCAACACTCAAGGAGAAGTTGACAACAACACCGGTGTTAACAATTCATGTAAGTGGCATGAAATTCGTGATCTATGCCAACGCATCACTATTGGAACTAGACTTTGTTCTAATGCAAGAAGGGAAGGTAGTGGCTTCCGTTTCAAAACAACTCAAAACTCAAGAGAGAGGAACTATCCCACTCATGATCTGGAATTGGTGGCTATTGTCTTTGCTTTGAAAATTTGCCGACATAATCTTTTTGGCAAAACTTTTGAAGTGTTTTCAGATCATAAAGGCTTGAAGTACTTATTCTCACAAAGGGACCTGAACCTGCGACAAAGCAGGTGGATGGAGCTAGTCAATGACTACAAATTCTCATTACAATATCATTCGGGAAAAGCAAACACTGTAGCAGACGCACTAAGTCAGAAGCCTCGAAGCATCGTAGTACTCATGATGGTTCAAGAATGGCGGATGTACGAAAAGCTCGCTGATTTTAGTATCAAAGATGTTGAACGACCAGAATCATTGAACTATATGCAAAGGAAATGAGGATGCAAGACTTAGCCAAAGATGTTGAACGACCAGAATGGAACAAGGATGAAGACGGAAGCATTAGATTGAAGGGAAGACTTTGTGTACCACACGATGAAGAACTGAAGAGAAAGATTCTAAAAGAAGCTCACTGTCCTTGATATTCTATCCATCCTGGAAGAACAAAGATGTACTATGATCTACGACGAAAGTATTGGTGGAGAAGAATGAAGATTGACGTTGACGAGTTCATGAAAAAGTGTGTGATTTGTCATCAAGTGAAAACTGAACACCAAAAGCCAACAGGAACACTCCAACCTTTACCAATTGGAGAATCGAAGTGGGAACACATCTCAATGGACTTCATTATGGGACAACCCAAGACCCGCAATAATCACGACATGATTTGGGTAATAGTGGACAAGTTAACCAAATTAGCACACTTCATACCGACGAGGACTTCAATGAACACAAACGATTTGGCACGATTATACGTGAAGGGGATCATTCGACTACACGGAGTACCCATCACTATCATTTCAGATCGCGGTTCTCAATTCACTTCAAGATTTTGGGGGAGTTTGCATAAAGCTTTTGGAATTCATATCAACTTCAGCACTGCATTCCACCCTTAAACTGATGGCCAAACGGAGAGAGTCAATCAACTACTTGAAGACCTGCTGAGAGCACGCATTATTGACTTCAAGGGAAGTTTGGAAGATCACTTGGCATTTGTAGAGTTCTCCTATAACAACAACTACTAAGTAAGCATCGGAATCGCACCATTCGAAGCATTGTATGGGAGACCTTGCAGATAGCCATTGTGTTGGAACGAGGAGAATATACACATTCCCCTAGGACTAGAGTTAGTTGCTGAAATAACGGAGAAGATCAGACTCATCAGAGATCGACTTGCTATTGCACAACATTGACAAAAGAAGTAAGCTGACTTGAGAAGAAGGAAACCGAAATTTATGGTAGGAGATTGGGTATTCCTTAAGGTCTCACCAACCAAAGAATTATTCAGGTTTGGTAAGAAAGGTAAGTTAGCACCTCGATTTTTTGGACCCTTCGAGATTACGGAAAGGATTAGAGAACTGGCCTATAGATTGCAACTATCGTCTAGCTTAGACCTAGTGCATTATGTATTCCTTGTCTCTATTCTAAGGATGTACCATCCAGATCCAACAAGTGTGATTCATTGGCAAACAATCACAATCAAGGACAATGCAATATATGAAGAGGAACCTATAGACATTTTGGATCAGAAAGAGAAAGTTCTATGCAACAAGGTAATACCAAAAGTGAAGGTTCTATGGAGTAATCACGGAACATCAGAAGCAACATGGGAACTTGAAGCTGACATTCGGTAGAAGTACCTGATAAGTGACTAACACTTGCACTTTTAGACTTATTACTCATGCTTATTAGTTCTTGAGTTATGTTTTAAATAGATGAATTAATGCATTTTCTATGTTTTGCAGGAATGGTGTTGTTAGTGAGAATATGGAATAAGAAGAGTTAAATAAAGCCTTAAATGGATCAAGCTTCAAAGTCCTAAAGAGGAAAATATCAAAGCTCAAAACTCAAGCCCAATATATCTTAGAAGATCCGAAAGAAGTTCCAAGAACAACCCATATAAAGAACTCCAAGGAAAATCCCCAAAGAATGCTGAATTGCACTGTGCAATTGAGCACAATAATTTGCGATCGAGCGCATGATATCCGTCAGATACATCACAGAGCAGGTTTATGTATTTTTCCCATAACTCCTTCAATTTAAGTCTGATTGAGGTGATTTCGGCGTCCCTGGAAAGATAAAAAGAAGATATACAACTTTTTATATAATAACCACATTCCAATTCTAATGTTTTTTTGGTCACAATCGAGTCACAAGAGGTCTGTTCTGGGCAGTCCGAAAATAAAGCCGAAAGTACTTTTCTTTGGGAGAATTTTTGCGGGATTAGAGTTTCAATCCTTTTGTGATTGCTTTATCTATATATAGGGACTTTTAATTTCATTTTAGAGAGAGGCATTAGCCCTAAGATAGATTTAATTCTTGTTCTTAGAGATTCATAGCTAGTTGGAGAAGAAGGAAGAACTACAGGAACAACAACTACCATTGAAGATAGGATCCTACTACACACCAAAGATGAGTTTCATTCTTTTTATGTGTAGCAAAATTTCCTATAGATATTGATGTAAACTCTTTCCTATGTTAATTGTATTAATCTCATGACTTTTTTAGGTTTTTAATTTAATTGTTTGGTGGTTGCATAGTTAAAAGGATTGTTACAAGAATCAGTTTTAATGTTTATAATCAATTTTAATAGAATATACTGGTCAATGTTTTGTTAGGATTGAACCCAAAATATTCTTATTTTCTTTGATTTTAAGAATATTGATTATGCAACAGCGCTTATCGACATGATGATTAAGATGGATTTGATAGGATATGCCAAGGGAAGACGGGTTGTGCTGCAAATTAGTTAGTTAGTGTAGGTGGATAGTCCGTGCCTACTGAAGATGGGTTATACTTATTCCTTATGATAATGTAAATTCTAATTGTGAGAGTTTGATAGTTTATGCCTTGAGAACACAGGTTGTTTTGCAAACCATAGTATACAATAGTTTAGAGTAGTGTAGTGCATACAACCTGTGCTAATCGGAGATAGACTATGCTTATTCCTTATTATGATACCTTTTGGGTGACATTGTAGTTAGCTTGTAGCCACACAAGTCTATTTGCAAACATTGAATTAATTTCCTAATTTCATGAGATTAACTATATTCATTAGGTTAGAGGGATCATCGGTGTTCTACCTTTTATCCTATTGATTTAGATTCTTTTAATTTAGTTTAAATTAAT
>JAUPMG010060802.1:0-13534 GCA_031762675.1 Pachysandra terminalis | reverse complement strand
AACTAATACCAAGATATTAATTATGATTAATTCATATAAATTTATGAAAAATCCTAATAAGGATCCGGGTCACTACATTTGGCCTCTTCCTTTGGCACTGCAACAAGAACTAGGGTTTAGTTTTCCAGATCTAAACCCTTTCTCTCTTTTCTTTTCTCTCTCTCAATCTCAGATTTGAATCCAACGTTTCCAGCTTTGGGAAGGGAAGGGAATATTTATCTATTTCCTTTCTTACCTCCTAAAGCTAATCTAAATCCAATTCTCACAGCCTAGTAAGGACGGAATTGAAAGAAAAAATCTAAAATAACTGATACTACCCAATTTAGATAATAATTACATTAGGACCCCAAAAATAATAACTTTAATTATTAAAATAACCCTTATATAAATATAGCCTGCAATTTATATAGTTAGATGTACAATAACATATATTATTAATTAATCTTAAATTAATTTAAGTTAAGTAACCTTCTAATAAAGGGTCTAGGTCACTACAACCTACTTCCCTTAAAAGAATTTCGTCCCCGAAATTGCGTACCTCAATCCGCGAATATCTCCGGATAACGTTCCAGAATGTCTGACTCCAACTCCCATGATGCTTCAGATTCATCGTGATGTCCCCATTGAACTTTCACTAAGTGAATGGTCTTGGTTCTCAACACTTGCTTCTTTCGATCCAATATCTTCATCGGTTGCTCTACATAGGATACGTCTTCTCTCAACTGTAACTTGCTCCAATCTAATACATGTGTTGGGTCTGGTTCGTACTTCCGTAGTAGTGATACATGGAATACATCGTGAACTGCTGCAAGTTATGGTGGCAATACAATCTGTATGCCACTGGTCCGATGCGCTCTAGTACTTCAAATGGTCCAACGTATCTCGGTTCTAACTTTCCTTTCTTGTTGAATTTCATCACTCCTTTCATAGGAGATACCGTCAAGCATACATGGTCGCCAACTGCAAATTCTAGCTCTCTCCTCCTACAATCCGCATAGCTCTTTTGTCGACTCTGTGCTGATTTCAATCTCTCTCGAATGAGTTTCCTTTTTGCTGTCGTCTCTTGTACTAGATCTGGTCCTAGAATAGTGTTCTCTCCAACTTCTGTCCAACAAACTGGTGAACGACAAGTTCTACCGTACAATGCTTGGAATGAAGCCATGCCAATGCTCGAATGATAACTGTTGTTGTAAGAAAACTCTACCAGAGGTAGATGTTCTCCCCAACTACCACCGAAGTCCATCACACAAGCTCTAAACATGTCCTCCAATACTTGGTTCACTCTCTCTGTCTGGCCATCCGTCTGTGGATAATATGCTGTACTCAAATCTAACTGTGTGCCCACAACCTTCTGTAATCCTTCCCAAAATCTCGATTTAAACAAGGAACCTCTATCTGAAACAATGCTCACTGGAACGCCATGAAGTCACATGATTTCTCTAACGTATAGTCTCACGATCTCCTCGGCTGAAGCTAAAATCTTCACTGGTAAGAAGTGGGTTGATTTGGTTAACCTGTCCACGATTACCCAAATCGAGTCCATGCTACCTCGTGTCTTCGACAAATCGACTACGAAGTCCATGGTGATGTGCTCCCACTTCCACTCCTCTATAAGCAATGGTTGAAGTAATCCTGCTGATCTCATGTGCTTGACCTTAACCTGTTGACAGGTAAGACACTTCGCTAGGAATTGCGCAATCTTTTTCTTCATTCTCGGCCCCCAATAGCTCTTACGCAACTCTCGGTACATCTTGGCACTTCCCTGATGAATGGAATACCGTGACTTGTGTGCTTCCTCTAATATCTCTCTCTTGATGTTCTGATCCTCTGGAACACAAAGGCGACCCTGATATCTAATCAGTCCGTCTGAGTGTACCGCTCAATTTGGCTTACAATCATCGGCTGTTAACGAAAATATAGGTCATTGTTGTCCTTCTGGCAAGTTGTTACACGATGCTCTAACGAAGGTCTGGATACCATGCTGAAAAGGTACCCATGGCTCTGCTGGTTTACTGGCTGAATTCCCAAGTCTGCTAAGGTCTCCATGGATCCATCATAGTTTAACTTGGACCAGCCTCAAGTGGGACCCTGCCAACAACATCTCTTCTCCGGATAGAGGAGAAGGCAGCATTGCTGCTCCACCCATGTCATAACTCCCCGTTGACACTATAGTCCAAGATTTCCTTAATGTTCCCCATTAACTTGAGTCTCACATCATAGTAGATCTTATTGACTATATAGGACCAAGCAAGAAACTTGTTTTGGAATATCATAGCATTCATTTCTCTCCAAATGTGATAAATAGTGGCTCTAAAGCAAGTTTTCCTTAGTGTACTTGTAAGGTCACTCCCAAAAAATTGTTGATGGCACTTCATAACCTCAGCCCCCTGAGAAAGAATAGGCCTTCAAATCAGGAATTTCTTAAGGACTTCAGTCCAAACCTTAGAGGATAAGTTGCAATCAAAGAAGAGGTGTTCATGGGTTTCTTTGGCCCTCATGAAAAACACACACTTAGTGTTGACCTTTATTCCAAATCTGTCCAATATATCCTTTGTGAGTAAGTGGTTATGAATGGCCAGCCAAGCAATGAAGGAGTGCTTGGGGATATGGCCTTTAAACCAGATGAGACAAAGACATTGTAAGGCCACGATCCCTGATGAGAGCCCATGTATCCTTGACATTAAACTCCCCATTGCTAGAAGGAACCCAAATAGCTTTATCATTAGGGTAGGACTTTAAAGAAATTAGCCGAAGTTGGTCCCAAATAGGAGCAAGCATCCCTACCTGATCAATGTTGTCATTCTACCATTTACCAGCAATCTGTCCACCATGCATTAATGTGCCAACCCTCTTGATGTATTTGCCTGCAAGTAAATAAGTTGGTACGAGGCGCCATGAAGTGCCATTCATCCCACCACAAGCAAGTATCTTTGCCATTAACAATATGATATTCCATAAGCAATCTAGCTGACTTTCTACTAGCTAGAATCTTCCCCTAACTCCAGGAACAACAAGTAGGAGTCCTTAAAGCCCAAAAGTTTCTATCCTTAATTAAGTGGAGCCATACCCATACCACCCAACAAGAATTGGCTTTGCTAAGGATCAACCAAATATACCTCATAATTGCCACTTTGTTCCATTCCAAAATATTGAAGAGACCCAAGCCCCCTTCTTCCTTGGGTTTGCAAAGCTTATCCCTAGAAAATGGTTGGATCTTCTTACCCAAATCAGGCCCATCCCAAAGAAAATTAGCACACAGCCTATTGATGGACATAATCACCCTTTTAGGAAGAATGAATACAACCAGTAAGTTTGAATGCCAAATAACACAGACTTAGCCAATTCAAGTCTACTTCCGTACAAGAGCACCCTCCCTTTCCATCTCATAAGCTTCCTTTCCACCTTCTCAATCAGTGGGCAACAATCCTTAATATGCAATTTTTTGTGACTAAGGGAAGATCCAAATACTTCATAAGAAGCACACCTTTCTTGAACCCCATCCTTTGTAACAGGGCTAAATCCTCCTTAATGTTGTTGGTAGCAAGTAGCAACTCACTCTTGTGAGTGTTCGGCTTTAGGCCAGCTGTCACACCTTAATATCAGTAGCCCAAATACCTAGGTGAAAGGCACTAATCCCAAAACGCAACCTTCGGGTTCCATGGCTGAAACGCGGATTGCCATATTAAATCACAAGTACAAAAGTAAAATGCATCACTTTTATTTAATATTCAGAG
Organism: Pachysandra terminalis; assembly: GCA_031762675.1. Taxonomy (NCBI): domain Eukaryota; kingdom Viridiplantae; phylum Streptophyta; class Magnoliopsida; order Buxales; family Buxaceae; genus Pachysandra; species Pachysandra terminalis. The sequence goes on along the minus strand of JAUPMG010060802.1, from coordinate 9,800 downwards.
TGCGGATGTCAAAGACACAATTAAGATTACATAAGCTCTTGTGACTTCAGAAGAGCCACAAGCACAACGTTTAAATTACAATAATTACAACCAAACACTACAACATAATAAACTACCTATATACTCCATCATCACCAACTAGGAATGAATTGCTATCTCAAAGCGGGTCAACATCGAGTCTCTGTCGGCTCCTACTCATCATAACCTGCAACATGATAAGTCGCGTGAGCTATGAATGCCCGGTAAGACCATATCTGTTGTCCATCCTCATAAGACATTATCAAGTAAATAATAAATAGAACCAAATCAATGACGCCAGATAAACCAAATCTAACCATAATGAGTTACAGGATGATGAATGATATGCAAAGTGATATGATAACATGCAGATGCTCAAACAAGAATGCAGGTATGATATGAATGATAAGCTAGGCTCATGTAATCAGTTAAGTGTCCTTCATTCTTCCAAGTGAATACTTTAACAAATTTTGGGCATAGACCACTGGGAACTGTCGGAAGTCCCCTCCTCATTTTAGGCGCTAACCCATGGAAAGGGACACCATCAATGCTATCTAGGAAGTCCAACCTATGCTAGATTTAGAGTGTAAAACACTAACGAGATTCCACCCACTGTGTTCACCACTTCCCGAGCACATTTAACAATTACATAAGCCTAGGATGCAATGCATTATTAAGTAGGAACCAAATGATAATCACCAATGGAAACTATCCAAGTGCCCATTCACGAGGATAATCAGGTTGGATGCCATCATAAGTTTCCTAGGTATTATTTATACTACACAATCAATTTACAATTCTAGCTACCAAGTTCAGATTATGCCAATGTCAATATCTTCAGGTTCAAGGGTGAGGGATGGTTACAAACAATAATGGAACCTCGAGTTGATGACTAGGATCAACCTAGAGATCATAAACCAAATACTAATGCAAACAATACAAGTCCACATCACTTTCCAACCCACTATGTTCAAGTTACTATGCACCTATGTGTGTAGGTAAGTGAGGTCAATTTGGCAATCCAATCAATGGCATGGGGCATACCATGAGGCTCAAAGGGTGTTTCTTACAGGTAGGGTTAGAGCCATCCTTCCACCCTTGACTCACTAAGACTAGTTCTCAAACTCTTAGTGTACCCCACCCGACTATTCAAAGTGATTAAGTACAACTAGGTTTAGGTCTATTTACTCACATCATGCAAACATCAATCGACATAATTAGATCTAGGTCTATTTGGTTATACATTGACCCTAATACGATGTCAAACCAAGGTGGGACCAATTCTCCATCAATACAAATTGAAAACCAAACTACAGGTTCAAGTCTGCAGGTGTGGCCTCCGTTGGTACCCTTATCGATGTACTGGTGGGTACCGATAGGGGTTTTAACTCTATTTTTAGGGCCATGTCGTTATCCTTACCGGTGTACCGGTGGGTACCGACCAGACTCACTGTGTTCTATTTTCTGGGTTTCTAGATCTCGGGATAGAGATCCCAGATCTATTTCGAGTTTATTCCTAATGATCACAAAGTCACTCTTATTCATCCATGTGGCAAACCAAACAGTAAAACATATACACATCATTAAATAAATCGATTAAACAACAAACCCAATGCATTCAAATCCAAACCAGATCTATACTTATTTTACAATCAAACACATGAAATCAACACTCAATAACATCTTAATCAGACTATACAGAAAATGTGACTTACCTTCTCCTCTTGCTGCGATCCGGATCCGAGTTTCCTCCATCTTCTTCCCTTCCAGTTTCTCTTCTTCTTCTTCTTTTCCAGATCTTCTTCTTCTTCTTCTTCTTCTTCTTCTTCTTCTTCTTCTTCTTCTTCTTCTTCTTCTTTCTAGTTCTTCTTCTTCTCTAGGTGGGACGGCTGGTTTTTAGGGCTAGGCTTTTCTCTCTATTCTCTTCTTTCTTTTCCAAGCGACGGCTGGGGTTTTCTTTTGGTTTTTCTTCTCTTCTATCTTAATACCAAGACAAGGGTCGTTTGGGGTTTGTTTAGGTTTCTATTTTTCTTTATATTTAATTCTCCTTTATCCTAATCCAAAACACAAAGGAATGGTTGGGAGAAAGAATATGGAAGATTCCCTTCCATTCTCCCACTCCACGCACTTTCCAATTTCTCTAATTCAAACATATCCTTTAATTCTATCTTTCCCCCGAAATTATACATAATTACCAGCAAACCCCAATACTTGTAGAATGGTTCCCTATAAGGTCTATTACTCTTATTTAGTCCCCTAAGGATTCTATTAATTACAAATCGACCCCAATCCTCCGACACTTGTTTCATAATCAATCTAATGCTTCATACATTCCATTAATTACCCTAATTACCCTTGTTGGATTCAAATATCACCCAATCACATCACATGTTATTTATTATCATAATTCCTAGCAATTATGGATTTAGTTTATAAGGTTTGGGTCCTTACATTCTATCCTCCCTAAAAGGATTTTGACCCCAAAATCAGTACGGTGTAAGTCCTTCGATCAACAACTGTTACTCAACTAACGAATCTCAATCTGATATCTCAAGTTGCTAATAGGTGTTTCAATTGACTTGGACTACTTCCACTCAGTCCTAAGGTTGTCTAGTCTAGTCTGTCAATGTCATGTCATTTCACTACGATGTTCAACATTAATGGAAACCCAATAAACAATTTACACAATAGAGCTATGAGTTGGAATGCCAAATCAATTCTTGCACATAAGCACAATACAATCCTTCATTGGATATTAATATTTCATATACATTACATTACAATCCATAAAAGTTTCAAACAATAATGGGTAGTCACAGCTACCACTACCTACAAAAAAGTCAAACAAAACAAAGCTTTTACACTCACTCAACAAACATCAAAGCAAACGGGGCTACCCCCTTAAACTACCATCGACCACAGAATCTCAAATCCCGTACTCCTCATGCTCCTGCTCCTCTTTGCCAGCTGTCTGCATCTTCGACACAGGTGTAGGTGCACAAGGTGGTGGTGGGATAGCATCATCAGTTCGGCGGTAGGAGTTGGAGATCTCATGGAGATACCCCATGATCTTGTCCATTGCCTTCTCCCAGGTGGACTTGAGCTCTCTAACTCGGATCTGACCTCCTCGGTGGTCATCTGCAAGGTCGTACACACAAAAAAGTCAAACAAAACAAAGATTTTACACTAACTCAACAAACATCAAAAGCAAACGGGGCTACCCCCTCAAATTACCATCGACCACGGAATCTCAAATCCTCTACTCCTCCTGCTCCTGCTCGTCTGTGCCAGCTGTCTACGTCTTCGGCACAGGTGTAGATGCACAAGGTGGTGGTGGGATAGCATCATTAGTCCGGTGGCAGGAGTTGGAGATCTCGCGGAGATACCCCATGATCTTGTCCATCGCCTTCTCCTAGGTGGACTTGAACTCTCTAACCTCAGATCTGACCTTCTCAGTGGTCCTCTGCAAGGTCGTAGAACTCCTCTCCAGAGACTCTACTCTAGTCTCAATGGAGCTTTCCCTCCTGGCGTAGTCAGGAGCTGAAAAATGTGCTGGTGGAGCAGATGTGGATGCCTCCTGCTGAGGTGCTACTGTACCCTCATACTGTGGTGGTGGCACATCATGCTGCTCCCTTTCTCTCCTCACTTTCACTGTCCCTTGTTTGGTCTCCTCCGGGTGAGGTGGCCTGATTCCCAACCCTGTGATGTTCAGGTTGTCGTACTGGTGCACCTTCTCCTCACTACCAGTGGAGGCATCAGAACTCCCCACTTCCTTGCCAAGGCTGTCAAAAGGCAAGCGAAGGACAACTGACTCTTCTTCTATGGTTCTTTATGAACCAGATGATGTGCTGCATAATCAAACTGGGTAGACAAGGCTTTTGACCCAGGGATAACTGGTTCAGGTTCCGAACCATGAGAGAGGTGATATCGGTGGTGTTCCCTGTCCTTGGGTAAACACTGCAAAGGAAAATGTTATGAAGGATGAGATATTGTGGAAGCATGGCAGTAGCCAGAAGGGCATTGCCATCTTTCCACCGGACTATGTCTCCACAAAGTTTACGGGTTACAGCATCTCATTTCACAGTCTCCAATTCGGGCAGATAGACCATGGATGGGTTCATGACTAAACCCATGATCTTCGCCAACAATGGTACGGTCAAGCGGTGGGGCTTGTCGTCGATCCTAAAGTTGATAAACATACCTCGCTCGTTGCACGAAGTCATTTAGGAGTACATGTGCAATACAAAATGGGTAGCCAATCTGCGCCTACTAAGATGTCTACTACTACATAGGTCCGAACGTGCTCGACATTCGTTGACCTCTCAATGATAACTTGCTGGTTGAAGAAGGTATGAGAAATGGCTATAGTTCATGAACCAGGAGGATGTTATCACTTATCCTTCTCCCAGGAATGAAAGTAGAATGGTATTCTCCAACAAGAGATGTGTCACATCCAAAACCTGAAGAGATCCTCGGGATACCCCAAAGGTTTAGTATGTAACTCTCACCCCAACACAATGGGAGTGGAAAGCAATATAGAAACATAAGCGGAAGTGATAATATAATAATTCTAATAAATATTTAAATAAAAGTTATAATTTGTTCTGATTATCTAAACTGAAAATAAACTACAATCTAAATACAAAATCTTTATAATCTAACTTCTATCTTTAAGTTCCCTTTTATTCCCATAGCTCCCCCTTTAGTAGCAATCACCCTTAACTTGAAAAATATGTCATAAAACATACATAAACTGAAAGCTCCGATGAGTAGACCTTCAAAACAAGGTATTTACTCATGTCCCAATGTTATAAGAAAATAGATAATAATAATGACAAATCTGGAAAATATATGAATAATAGTATGTATGTGGACAGCAACCAATGAATGATTCTTCTCTCATCAAATCTTACTTGGTTTGTATCCTAAGGATATCCATGGTCATAATATTAATGTCTACAATGCCTAAATCTATATGACTAATTAGGTTATCAAGTGCATTATACACTAGATAATAGCAATAGTATCAACAATCACATGAAAATGCAATGCATGCTGTTTGGCATCCGAATAGTGCAAGTCCCACACTAGATCCACCTTACTTTGACCAGGATGTCTTTTCGAACCATCCCCATCATACAGGGCCACTGTCAAAGATAAGATATTCTATGTGCGCATCATAGTCCTAAGGGACTTTGACCTAGAGGGCATAATCCCCTCACCTTATTTTTGATCACGGGTACGTCTCTAAGGCATCACAAATATGAACTCTCCTTAGTGAGTCATACATTATCCGAATACTAACATAAGTGACTCTTATGATTCAGAATATTGGGAGTGCACTCCCTCACCTATCATCGTACCACAAGTCTTTTGGGATTTCCCTCCTCACCTTGTGTGGCTTAATATCAAAGGACAAGCATTGGCCATAGCCATATCATGAGTCATGATAGTATCCTTTATTGGCCAAGCACAGTGTGCTCCAATAATAGGATATCAGGGAAACTGTCACAACTGGGTAGTCACTATGCAACTCATAATTTTAGATCCTTAATTAATGCAGTGCACACAATGATTTCACAAACATATTTTCAAAATAGCATAGACGTGAGCACATTCTCATGATCCTACATTAACATAAAACACATAGTTTATCATATATAATTTAATGCACATGTAGGCATGATGAAAGTGTCATAAATAATATAATTAAGTACGATAAGTCATATGTGATTTAGATATGAGGTATGCACACATTCAATGGTCTTTTAGGCAAATTAATCACTTAATGTTGTTAAAAACACATATATGATCACAACATGATATTAACAAGCTTATAAATCAAAGAAAAAAAAATCTGAGCATGCATATAATATGCAAACAAAGCTAGTAGAGGTGTTGTGGGGTTATTTTCTTTTGTATCTTAATATCTCGTACTGCTATGGGAAGTTTAATAGGTCAAATCTTTAGTACAGAAGGTCAAATTTTGATATAGGCATTACCAGTACCTGGAACATGATAAATCAACTATAACTAACATTAGAAAGGTGTTCGAAGTCTTTGTTTTCAGATTGGACATCGCAGGGGATTTCGGCTGGTCGTCAGCTAGGTGTCAGTTAGCAGAAATTGGTCAAGTGTGTCTAAATTTAAAATAATTTCTACAAGGGTCTAGGGGAAGTCTGATTAGGCAGAAACTACAAAAAAAGTATGCGTGACTTTGGGTTGGCTGAGTCAATCGGTCGACCTTTTGGGTCGACTGCTTGGCCAGTGAACAGGCCAAGTCTTAGGGTTTTCGGCTGACTGTCAGCTAGCCGATTAGGCAGCCGACAGAGATTTTCTGTGTTTTCCAACCTTTACATGGGTGTTTCAGTGTTTTAGGCATAACTTTCTAAATACTCATCGGAATTGCCTTAAACTTGTTTTGCTGTTGTTCCTAACGAATCGGAGAATCTTAGAAAAAATAAAAAATAAATTATATAAAATATTTACCTAGGGTTCTTTAATCGATACTTTCTGATCTTGGTAATTTTCAAAATTTTGTTCTTCTTTTGGGTTTCTTAACAGATGGTGATGACTATTTTATTTTTATTGGATCTTTATTTCTAGGTTTTAATTATAAGAACATGAGGAAGGGTTTAGAAATCAATCACAAGAATTCGTTCATGTTTACAACATTAGGCTAGAATTAAATTCACGAGATAATGAAGGAAAACTGACATTAGTTTGCTGTAGATTCTTTCTTTGATGTGTGTTGTTAAATTTTCTAGGTTGTTGATCCTCTTCTAGTCTCACCTAGGGTTTCCCACGAAATTTCTTTGTTTCTAATCCTCTAGTTTACTTATTTTACTTGTGTTTATAATGATTTAAGAGTTCTAGTTATATTAGGATTGTTAACCGGTGTTTAGCAGTTATCTAGACTCTTAGTTAATTATAACCCGTGGTTATTAATTACCTATTTATTAGCCACGAAATTGGATGTTAATAATTTAGATATTTAATTACCTTGGGCCTTAAGGAACTTACTTAGGCCCATTAGATTAGTTACTAAGCCCATACCTAGTCTAGTTAAGCCTAACTTAAGTTATAAGTCCAGTTTACCTAGATTAAGCCCAATTCATTTAAATTTAGCCCTCATTCTTGTTACTAATCCTTAACTTATTTATTTTAAGTTATACATCTAATTATAATTATCTTATTTACAAAACTTTAGATTAGGTTTAATTATGGCTTTATTAAATTATTATTTTACCCTTCTATTAAAAGTTCTTTTTAGTCTAGTTTTTCAGGGTCTTACAATCTATCCTCTTTAAAAGAATTTTTCCCTCGAAATTAATCTAAGCGGTCTTTTTGAATTGGTTCTTATGTCATGTTGATGGTTTAGTTAAAATTGTAAAAATTTTAAGTCATTGAATTAATGTATAAGAAGGACAAGGTAAACAAACACTGAGTTTCATTAACATAATTAAAGGCAAGGGTTACATCAACACCGGATAAAGATGACTAAGTTTACTAAATAACTAACTGTTACTTCAAATCAACTAGAAGAACTACCTTTTATAGTAGAAAAGAAAAGGCAACTTGTTCTTGCCATTCAAGATGTTTACATTAAAACAGAACACCTACGGAATCTATAGAGTATGAATAACATCATCCTCATGAGGAGGAGAAGGAAGTGGTGATGGCAGGTTATCTGGTGGAGATGGTCGCAGAGGTGCTAGTGGCAAAGGTGCTGCTGGAGGTATCACATCACTGGCTCTACTAGATCCGAAAAGATTCTGGAGATACTAAAAGGTCTTGTCTACACTCTTCTCGAGCTTAGACATTTTCCTCCTATTTCTCTTGAGTACTTCCCTATTCCTCTTGATCTCTTCCCTACTCTCTCTTAACTCTTCTCTGTTCTTCCCGAGCTCTGTTGTAATTTCTAGTCTGGACTGAAGGCTGGCTCTCTCAAGAGCTACTAACTTGGCATCCACACTCATATTCCTTCTTGTGTAATGGGTCCTGGGAGGAAGATCTGGGTCAGTCCTGGGTGCTGTGGAAGTAGATGCTTTATGACCTTGTGGGTCAGATGGTGCAGAAGGTAGGTCGGGCTGCTTTTGCTGTTCCTCTTCTTGTTGAAAATACTGCTGAGGTTGATGTTGTTCTTGTATGTAGGCTGCTCCATCACTTGATAATCCCTTAAGCATAAGATTTATGGCATTGAAAGGCTTGGCATTGGTTTTATGTCCCTCGTATGGTAAGACAAGTCCCCAGTGTTTGGAAACTTCACACATAAGACAAGGGGAAATGTATCTTACCCCTCTTGGTGCCTCTGACATATTTGATGATGTTGGTGAGGATAATAGAAGGAAGGCAGAGTGGTTGGCCAATAGCCACAAGATACATTACTTGGATCATGTAAGATGAAAGTTCAGTCTTATTCCCGGTTCTGGGATAGACATTCCTAGTGAAGATTAAGTGTAAGATCCTGTAGAGAGGTGGGAGATTGGAAGAGACAAAGGGGTTGTCTTTCGTCCATCTCACATCTTTCCCACAAAGAGCTTCGGTTATTATGGGTCTGTCTAATGCAGCAAGGTCTGTAATAATGCTGTAGGAGTTACTCATGGGTACATATAGGATTCTTGCTATTAATTGGAGGTTTAGGGTTCTAATTTCCCCATTGAAGTTAAAGCTAATGGTCATGGATTTCAAGTTGGTGTCACTGCTACTACTATACATTTCCTGGGTTGCAGACAAATATGTCTCTCCACCCTAGGTTAGTATAGGTTCCCATCTAATAGCCCTTAGGGTTTTAAAAACTTTGTAGGCGGCAATGCGAGTCACCACTGTTTGTCTTTCTGGAAGGATATCCCTATTGTAGTAAATGCTAAGTTGGTTGGGATCCTGGGTGTGTTCTTCTAATTCCTCTTCTACTTCTTCTTCTTCAGAAGGGGATGAAACATCTTCTTTCCTTATATGGGTCAGGAGATGGTGGAGGAGGTCTCCTAGATGTAGAAGCCTCAGAAGTCTTGGTTTTCTTAGGAGACCTTTGGGCTCCTTAGAAGGATTTTGGACTTGTTTTCCCTTTCCCTTAGGCATGGATCTAGGATTTTGGAAGTAAGAGACTGAGAAAGTTTCTAGGTTAACTTTGGAAAGTTAAGAATGAAGATGGAAATCTTACTGGAGTTTGGATTTGTTGGAAGTGGATGTTAATGCTCTGGGAATCCTTGGAGATGGCTTGGAAGTGTTCTTTAGGGTTTTATGACTATTGGGTTTGAAGAAATGGGTTAACTCTTTAAAAATTTGTATTTATAGAGTTTCAGCTAGGTGACTGTGTGTTTTGGACGTCTATTGGCTAGTCGAAATAACACACAACATAGTCCCCACAAAAACAACCCATGACGTAGAAAATAAGGACAAAGCACCCACACACAGCAACACACACCAAAGGACTAATATTTTATTGTAGACATGAATCCACTAGTAAAGGAGTTTATGTCCAAACAAACAAAATCATTACCAATGGTGGCATAAGCAGCGAGAAAGTCAGCAACCTCATTGACCTCTTTATAGGTGTGCTTTTTTAATAACCAAAATTAAAATAATAGGGTCAATATGTAATTAATAAAAATATTTTAAAATTTTAGTAAGTTAGGTACAGGTTTGAAGTTTAACTTTGACTGATTGTGATTGGTGGGTTGCACGGTAAGAAACTAAAGTGCTTTACAGACAATCAAAACTCTTTAAGTTATAATGTGTGGCTAGGATCTTATAGGAACTTTTAATCTAAATCAATTTCTTAG
>JAUPMG010060791.1:0-13534 GCA_031762675.1 Pachysandra terminalis | reverse complement strand
CCAAATTCACGTGGATTTGGTTTGTCCGAATAACCATAACCAATAAGGTCAATTGAGTATACCCGGTGTGACTTTGCGAGTACTGGAATGTTCTTCCTCCAATGGTCACTGCAAAGAAACACAACTGAATCAAAACTATTGAGAAGGAGAATCTAAAGTGGCAATAAAAAGGACCAGAAAGCAAAAAACCTATGAGAAGTTCAAACCGAAAGAGGCATTAAATAAAAACACATAAACTCTAAGTGGAGAACTCATTGTCAGTAATACAAAGAGCAACAACCACTTAGAATAACCCACACAGGTTAGCTCAACTGGCAAGCTCTCCAGCTTAGGAATTGGAGGTCCCAGGTTCGAATCTCCGGGCTTACCTAATATATGGTCCTCGTGGGTGGGGTCATGTATCCAGGGTTTACCATGTCCCCACTAAGTGGGATCAGGGGTTCCACATCACCAAAAATAAAAAAAGGGAGTTGGGTCAGCAGATATTGCTACATTTTTTTTTTTTTGATAAATGATAAATTGTATAAATGATCAAGAAAGGGGAAAGAACACGCGCACCCATGCAAGAGAAACCGGTCTCAAGCATGGGGCAAGAAAACAAAATACATACGAGTAACCACCCAAAAAATCCGATAAAACCACCACAAAGACAACCCTACACCACCCACCCAGTCAATCCTCCTGTATCATCTCCAACTGATATTGTCCTAATCTAATTAAGTTCACAAAACCCTGCTAAAAGATACAGATCTATTCAGGATTCATTAAGCATGAAAATAACTACTATCTATCAATAACTCAGCAAACTTTTTTTATGAACGCTACTGTAATTATTAACCACATTATGTTAATGATTTTCTTGAGCTTATTTTCGATTTGTACAAAGGATATAGTAAATGAAAATATAGGACAATGTTATCAACAAACAAGAACAGGAAATTCATAACAAAGTTCTTATCAAGGACAAAAGCAAAAAATTCTACTAAATCACACAGCCGAAAACATTTATGTAATGGAGCATGTTGAAACCAAGAAAGTATGCATATTGAATACGTATAAAAATTGATTCCCAATAAATAGGAATCTAAATGTGTATGATGCAGACCTGTTTGCCCCAAAACCATGAACTAAAACTAGTGCAGGACCGCTGCTTCCCGAATACTGATAGCGTATAGAATAACCCTTCCAGTTCCACATGCTGCAGGACAGCCAATATTACATTTGACTTTCAGAGAGAGAAACAGCTACTGACTTCACTAACAATTAAACAACTGAAACACAATTCCGCAGACAACAGTATATGAATTCACAATATATACCAATTTCCATAACCAGAACTACAGTAAAGTATATATACAAGTATAGCGAGAGTATAATTTTAAATTTAAATAGCTTATTTCATTGCAGACAGCACCAACTCACAAATTAATTCATCAGTTTCTGACCCCATGATTAACTCACAGTATTAAAGTTAAACGCATTGGGAAGTCTCCAAGTTTGCTAAACGAATGTTCAAACCCAATCCAGCATCCATTTGGAGTTCTTGCTCATTTTCTTTGTTTCACATGTTCTAGCAAGATTCGGCGACTTTTCTTCTGGCCACGGAAATGATTTTCTTCCCAGAAGCTTTTCTGATACTAATTCTGTTATCACACACACACACATGGTATTCATAGAGCACCTAAAGTCCCAGAAAAAAGTTGACACACACACAAACACACCAATGCATACATGGTATTCATAGAATACCTAAAGTCCCCAAAAAAAGTGTACACACACACACACACACACACCAATGCATACATGGTACTCAAAGAGCACCTAAAGTTCCAAAACAAAGTGTATCTACAAGACAATTTACTCTACTGATTCCCCATAATCCACATCAATATACATATAAAAGAAACTCATCACTGAAAAAAGAAAAGAAAAAAATAGAGTTTATTGATTGACCCAGTTCTTGGTATCAACAAACTAAAAAAAGGAACTGTTATCTACTCAGCGTTCCAAACATTCTAAAATCAACATTTAGAACAGTAAGCAAAGAAAATCGAGGGAATCATCATAAGACTACCTGCTTTTAACTTCAGGTTCTGAGCTGTTCATCACTGAATTCGATTTTGAGATGATTGTATCTTCAATTGGGTCAGTCAGAGAAGCATCCAAAGCAGAAAATAAACGATACCCATTTGATTGGAAGCGAGAAAAAGTAGAAATTCTGTGAGAAATCAGGAATTCGGTTAGATAGGGTTTGCTGAAAACAGGAATCGACGATGGAGCTTTCTTTCCTCCTTGTAAACTCAAAACAGGAAAATCCAATCTCAACAATGTGATCGAATGAGAACTCGTGCTCGCCATCTCTCGATTCGGAGACGGAGAGAGTACAGATATATACCAAAACGAATGAGAAGCTCGAATTGAATTTAACTCGAATGCACTTCTCGAGATTGATAGCTCGATAGGAATTTATTTTTCTTTTTCTTTTTTATTTCTTTTTTTTTTTCTCTTTCTTCCAAGCAAATAAATCTATTTAAAATTATAATACGTGGTTCTAGTTAGATTTAGTACGTTTATATTCTTTCTTCTTTTTTTTTTGTCTTAACCACGTGGTGTGTCTTAACCACACGTGGTGTCCCCACACCCACATAGGTTTGGAACTAATCCACGTTCGGGACGGGAGCATTAAAGGTAAATCTCTGACCACGGCCACGAGTGCTTCTAGTTCTAGTGGGATTTGAACTCTAGAGACTTACGGTATGTTTGTATTCAAAGTTATCAACTTAACTTTGAAAACAAGAAAAAATAAGGAAAAATTACATATAAGCCTTATTTTACAATTTTATCTTCCGTTTAGTTCTTTATAATTTTGTTACCTACTTATCCTTTTTATTTTATAATTTATTTATTATTTCAATCTTATAATAGTGTCAACTAAAATAAAGTAATATATTAAAATTAAAACTTATAAAAGTACCCACCACCACCCTCACCCCACAATCACCCCCACCCCAAACCCACACTACCCCCACCATCACCCTCACCCTCACCCTCACCCTCACCCCACGACCACCACCACCACCCACCCCTACCACTGCCACCACCACGACCACCATGGTTGGTGGTGGTGGTGATGGTGGGGTGGGGTGGGGTGGTGATGGTGGTTGTGTTGTGAGGGGGGTAGTGGTGGTGGTTTCGAGTGATGGTGGTGGTGAGTTTCGGGTGGGGGTGGTGGTCGTGGGGTGACAACCCAAACCCATGAGACCACTGGAGCCCAGCGGGGTTCAGATTGTAACATTTACTTCCTCGGAATGAGAGTGGTAGTTGAACCATAGCAATAGTAAGAATGAATAAAATTTCATTCACAAAAGAAAATATAAAAATATTATATACATAACTACACCAATAAACAGCGAAAATTCAAAATACAGTTTTAAGTTATAAAATCAGATTTTTAACCTGAAGATACTATCCTAAATATCTCCCAAAAAGAATCAAGATCCAAAAATATCAAAGTATATACAAAAAGATTTATCGACATTACAAATAAGGTCACTCGTGAGAGTAAAACTTGTCTTTTTCTCCGTAGAGCTCCTCCCCAGCAGTGCTTTTGTCAGCAACAGCTCCCTCTAAATGTGTTAAAAGGTTTGCTAAAAAGCATGAGCTAAAAAGCCAGTAAGTACATAAATTCAAGAATATATAAGGTAATCCTAGAGTCTAACAATTTACAATATTCTAAGTCCAAGCAATAACGAAAATACAACAAATGTGATGCATGAGGTAGATTGATTTATATTGCATGTTGTGCGCCTAAGTTATCGGAATCACCAAGGTGATCTAACAAACAATCTAATATGTTGTGTAAATACAACTCTGTCAGAGTGTCAACGTGGCATGTTTCCTCATGATCCAGCCTTTATTCGAGGTGTCCTAGCAACCTAAATTCGCCCCCAGGGTGTTCCAGCAACCTGAAACCGTTGTAACAGTCCAAGGAACAGGGTTATTCTATATGTACAACATAATTTTAAGGGCTTTCAACCTAAGAGGTACAATCCCCTCACTTTTTTTTTATCAGTGATACGTAGACCGAGACTTGCATCCACATGCGGTATCCCTCAAGAAAACACGACACTTGACTAATCTACAGAGGTCTTTCTCTAATCCTTGGGTCTAATAACCCTAGGCAAAGGAGAGTTTGATGGGTTAGCTACTCCCTCAACTCGGCCCCGCCAGTTTCCTTACTAGATGTAAAGTCACATCACTCTTATTTCGATCCACGAGGTCTCGGATTACCGGGTCATACTCTTCGACCAACTATGGCTTAGAGTCTATGAAGTGTCGTGAAGTAGAACACATTAGCTAAACATACATCTTGTAGTGTACAGGGTGCAATATAATAATTCAAAACATTCACTCCACTTATCTCCATGTAGTTCTACTTAGTATCTCATTTGTTAACGTTTCAAGACATCATTTATACTATCAATCATATTTGAGTGCACATGATATAAATTCAAATCACAATCTATGCAAATGTAGATCAATTATAAACATCAAAATATCAGTTGATTCTGTCAGGTTCGGCGGGGTCTTCGGCGAGGTCTTCGGCGCATCGAAACCTACCTCGGCTACCACTTCGGCGCATCGAAGCCTGCCTCGGCGAACCTCTTTGAGATTCTGCGACAATTCCAGGGTTCTTTTCTCAGCGAACCCTTCAGCGCACCAAAGCCCATTTCAGCATGCCAAACAGGTGCTCGGCGGCCTATTAGGTGTGCCGAGGAGTTCGTCCTTCCACTAAACGTTCGGCACTCCCAAGAGGCTGCCAAACGTCGCGAACAGGCCATAATTTTGGTGTTTCTTCTTCTAAATCAAATTTCTCAACACACAAATCATTCTTAACCTAAAATAAATCATTCTCAAACAAGAAAAACACATTAACAACTAATATCTAGCATTCAATCCATCCATTTAACACACAACTAAAATATGAATATGAAATATATGAAAATGTAAAGACAACTAAGATTTCCTATTAACATTCATGAATCTAGTACTTACCTCTACCACTCAAGCAAGAATCCACAAAATCTAGCACATGTATGCTTTCTCTTCTCCACTCCAAAATCTCAAGCCAAAACAAAACTCAAATGAAACAAAACATTAGATTCTCTCATTCTCTCTCATACAAACCAACTCCATGCCAACCATCAAACACAACCACTAAATCTGAACCATACACCTCATCAATCATAAGATTTTAAAATTATGTCATTAGCTCAAACACGTAAAGGACTAGACTACTATGCATAGCACCAGGACCAAACAAACATCACGCACACGATCGCATGGTCGAATCTAATCTGATTGGCGATCAAATTGAAGGATAGAGTCACGACGAGAATTATAATATAATTAAATATATATTAGGTGGCTTAGGCCTTCACACGGTGGGGGTGGGCCGTGGGGTGGTAGTGGTGGTGATGGGGTGATGGGAGAGGATCTTTGTTGATTTTAATAAGGGTATTTGGATACTTTTATAAGTTTTAATTTTAATTTTTTTGATTTTAGAATATTGTCTTATCTTAATTAGCACTGTTATAGGACCGAAATGACAAATAAATGATAAAGTAGGTAGCAAAATTATAAATGATTGAAAATAAAATAAAACTATAAAGTAAGGTTTATATGTAATTATCCTAAACCCAAAATTCTATTTGATTAATTGGAGAAAAGATAGAAATCTATTTGAATAATTGAAAAAAAATAGAGAGGAAAGTAAAAGAGCACTTTACTTTCTTTTTTATCGTTTATCCTTCGTTTTTTATCGTTTTTCTTTCATTTTAAAGAAAATATATGGGAAGTTTTTTATTAAAATATGATACTTTTGAAAAAATACTTTTCAATGAACTCACATTTGTCAGTTGAACAAACTCATAAATTTTGTTAGAAAGTTGGTTTTCTTTCTTTTCCCACAAATTCTAACTAACCAAACACAGCACCATAGTCCTTAACGTATCAAAACCCTAATAAAATAAAGAAAAGATTAAAAACTATCCTTAACGAACTAAAAGCACTGAAATAATATAGAAAGATACATTTCGACAACACTCCTTCAAACTCATGATGCGAATGTAAGAATCAAGGAGATTTTGTAAAGAAGAAAGCTGAAAAAGTCAGTCAACCGCATATGGAGGTGACAAAAGGTAAAGATAGTCTCGAAATGATGACATTGACACACAAAATGACAATCAATCTCAATATATTTGGTATGTTCATAAAAAACAAAATTGTGTACAATCTGAATGACACCATTCTTATCACAATAGAGTGGGAGTAGAAGCAGAAAACAAAACTCCCAAGTCAACAAGCAGCCAATGCAACCAAACTATTTCTATTGCAGTAGGAGCCATAACACAATATTCAAGCTCGACAAATGAACCAGCAACAATAGTGTGCCTTTTGCTTTTCTAAAGAGATAAGTGAACTGCCCAGAAAAAAAAAAGAAAAAAAGACTACGCAAGTATATTTACAAATGAAATTAACTCCTAAATAGGCACTATCTCCTTATCCCTTAAGGATTAGAAGGGTTCCCACACCAGGCCAGCTCATATAACTGCCTAATATAGACGTATTAGGGGTGTAATTTGATCAAAATTTAGTGGCCAAACCTAGGGGTGGCAATAGCAGGGTGACCCGTCTGATCAAATCATCCCGACCCTATGATTGGGTGGGGTTGGGCAAGGGTAAGTGGCCTGTAGGACCAGATTGGGCTAAAATTTAAGACCCAATTAAATTTTTGGATTTAGATTGACCGGCCCGACCTGACCTATGCATTACATATAATAACTATTTTTATATTGTACACATATAAATATCATATTATCAATACAAATGTCTTACTTTCAATACATAATCATACTATTTTATATATTAATACACTATAAATCTCAAAACTTTTAGTTTTTTTATAAGTAGTATTTATGAAATATCTTTCTAATTTATAGTTTTTTAATTTTAAAAAATAGCCCATTTGAATTTGTAGGGCCAGGCTGAACCGGGTTTGATGTTTTTAAATACATGGGGATTGAGCTTAACACCTTTGAGCCTATGGTCGGGCCAGGCCGAGATCAGGCCAGGCCGAGATCGGACCAACATAAATAACGTTATAATTGGGTTACAATCCCGACCCGCTCCAGCCCAAGCCCGGCCCGTTTCCAGCCCTAAGTAAAATTCTCCTTCGGACAAAAAGATTTAAATTTATTAACGAACTTGTACTTTGAAAATGACGAAACTGCCCCTCAACGGCTAGACCGTTGAGAAGGAAACGAAAAAACAAAAAAGAAGGCAAGAAATGTAAGAAAGGTTGTTGTTCCGCCTAACCTCAGTGTTAGAACGTTTGGTGTTGGCTTTCCTTGATCCCTCAGCTTTGGACTACTACTAATACTTCTCTCAAGCATTTAAAGTCTCCCTTCACACATAAGGAAACACACATGAATGAACTACCAGTCAATCCAAACAAACAACAATGCTTCTTGATCCATTGATGATTCCCCATTTGATCACTTTTTCTAAAGTTCATTTCTTCTGATTCCTCCTCGTCGTAAATGGCAGCTCACAATCCCGTCGAACAGGAACAGTTCTCTCATGATATATATATAAGCTGCCACTGTGCCTTCATCTCCAGTTGCAATGATCAACCCCATGAATCTACCTCAGGTGAGTCATAATTTTCTCTCATTCTTGTTCTTCTTCTTTGCTGATATAGCTAGCCATGAAGAGACTTGATTAATTGCTTATTTGAATGAACTGAAACTAGTTATAATTTCTTTCTTTTTGAATTATTTGAATTTGGAGTTTATTTCTCTGTTTGAATTCAGTAAAAGATTTCTTAAAAATCTGCTTATTATTTATAATTCCAGCAAGTGATTTGTGAAGCAAAGAACTTGCTTGTTGCTTCCAATATAATATTGCTTCCCAACCCATTCTCTTGAAAGTTTTTTTTTTTTTTGGTAGAAAAAGCTAATTATATAAATAAGTTAAAACATACAATTAACTCCCGATGGGATATTACAAGTAGAAATACGACGATAATGGGAACGTCCTAGCCTATCATCCTTTAGCAAAGGTAAAATGGCATCCGGGGGGTGTGAAGCCAAGTACACAAATCATCCTCCAAAGCCACATTGGCCAATTTATCTGCAACAGAGTTAGCTTCTCCATAAATATGACTGAGTAGAACATTATCAAAGCGAGAGAGCATATCTTTCGCATCCCGAATCAAGCTCTCAGATTTCCACGCACAAGAAGATTTCCCGGCAAGTTCAAGTATGATTTGTCTGGAGCCGCCTTCGACGATGATGTTTTTGTAACCCATGTGTAGTGGAAGTTTAATCCCTTCCAAGCACGTCGTTCCCTCTGCAATCAAAGTTTCAGTAATACCAAGCCGCCAAACAGTGCCACAAAGAAACTGACCCAGATCATTTCGACAAGCAGCACCAACACCAGCCATGCCCGGATGTCCTTTAACAGTGCCATCAAAATTGATTTTTGTGTAGCCCGATTGGGGGAATGACCACCGAACTAGGATATCCTAATACTGCCTCCTATCCTTACAATCAACCACATCAGAATCCATTAAGTCCATTGAATTCTTTTGAAATTTCTGCAAACAAATCAAAGTATTAGAAACTGAAGGAGAAACACCTTCAAAGATAGCATTATTTCCAGTGAGCCAAATAGTCCATAGAAAGTTAGCTAAGAAGGCAGCAAGGTTAGGAATATGGAATGATGAAACATCCCCATTAAGGCATAACAACTGAGTTAACCAAGACTTGAAATCCCCACAGAGGGGAGGGTTAATATGTCCGTCATGAGCGGCAAACCACACCGCAAGCGCAAACGGGCAATCCACAAAAAGGTGGAACATATTTTCCGATTGAGCATTACACAGAAAACAATTCTCACCCACCGTACCAATACGACGGCTGAGCAGGTCACTAGTAGGCAAGGCAAGATATGCACATTTCCAAAGGAACAACCTCACCTTCTGAGGACAAGGGAGGTGCCAGATCTTGAGCCTGAATTTCTCAAACTCGCCAACGTCTTGATTACCATGTAGAAGATTATAAGCAGAGGAGACAGAAAACATACCAGAGCTGGTGTAACACCATATTTGTTTGTCAACATCCAGTGATTGTGCGATAGGAATTGCTTTGATAACCTTAGCAATCTCACTTGGCCAGGTAGACTCAATCATAGCAGTGTTCCAAACCTTAAGCCCAGGAACAATTAAGTCTGATACAAGAGAAAGGTCGTGAATATGTTCACAAAAAGTAAGACAGAGATGAGAGTGGGCCCTGGGTACCCAACTGGGGTCAAAAATTGGGATGGATTCGCCATTGGCAATAATCCATCCCATCCCCTAAAGAGTTGCCTCCCTAAGGTGAATAAGTTTTTTCCACAAATTGGAATCTGTCGGTTTAGCGACCGCATCATAAATCCTCTATTCCGCCAATATTTAGCTTTCATCAACTGAGACCAAAGAGATTTAGAGCCATTAGTAAGTTGCCAAGCTTTTTTCATGAGTAAGGCGTCATTAAACTTGAGGGGGGATTTAATGTTAAGGCCACCAGCCTTCTTGGACTTACAGATCTTTTCCCAATTAAGTGTGTGTAAGGTGTTCTCTTTCTCGTGCTTATACCAGAAAAAATTTCGGGCTTCGGCATCAAGCCTCTTAAGGACACTAATCGGCAGGTTGATACAAGACATAAGATGCTGAGGGAGACCGGCTAGCACAGAATTGATCAAGGTAGCACGGCCCGCTTGGTTAAGCAGTCGGCATTTCCAAGAAGCAAGTCTAAGACTGACTTTAGTCAACATGTCAGTAAATAGAGCTTTCTTGGGTTTACCGGAGAATAAAGGAGTACCAAGGTGCTTGGATGGGTCTCTAACACACTTGAGACTGAATGTCTCCGCTAAGTCCCTTTTTCATTTGTCCCTTGACATTAGGGCTGATAAGAATGCTGGACTTTTGATAGTTCAAGGTGTGGCCAGCCTCATCGCAAAATTTTTTGATGACTTGGTTCAGAATATTGCATTCAAAAGGGTCAATCCTACCAAGGATGAGCAAGTCATCAGCAAACATTAGGTGGGTGATAGCTGGGCTATAGCGACTGACCTTAATTCCGTGAATGAGGTTGAGGTCATGAGCGTTGTTAAGTGCAAAAGTGAGAACTCGTTGGGTCAATATAAAGAGGTAGGGTGATAGAGGATCACCCTTCCTAAGTCCACGCTCGAGTAGATTGCTTCCTTGGGGGGAACCATTCACAAGCACACTATATGAAACAAATTTAACACAAAACATCACTAATTGAACCCAACTGTGATTGAACCCAAAAGCATTAAGAGTCCGTTCAATGAATTCCCATCTAACAGATTCATAGGCTTTGGTGGGGTCAATTTTAAGCCCAAAAAGCCCATGTTTACCGCTCTTTTTCTTATTCATAGTATGAAAAATCTCTTGAGCAATAAGGATATTATCATGGATTGAACGTCCCGGTAGAAATGCTGATTGGTTTGAGTTAATCAGCCTTTCCATGAGGGGACGAAGCCGATTCACGATAATACGGGCTATGAACTTATAAATGAAGTTACAAAGGCTTATGGGTCTGAAATCCGTCAGCCGACGAGGGCATTCCACCTTAGATACAAGAGCAATGTAAGTGTGATTAAGGGACCTCGAGAAGGAGCCGGTGATAAAAAATCCTGGATAATGCTAACCACTTCGGCCCGACCACATCCTAATACTTACGATAAAACCCCTTGAAAGCCATCAGTGTTAGGGCTTTTCAAGGGTCCTAATTGATTATCCACAGTCCATATCTCATTGGGGTCCGGGGTAAGAAGTAAAGTACGGCTCTCTTGGTCTGTGATTTGGGAATGAATACTATCAGCGAACACAAAGTTCGATATATGATCAGAACTAGAGTACAAAGTCTTAAAATATGACACAAAGGCCATGTCAATCTCTTCAGGCTTGGAGAATGTTTTATTGTTAGCATCTTTGAAGCTATCAATAAAATTATGTTTTCGATGCCTGATAGTAGTCTTATGGAAAAACTTTGTATTAAAGTCCCCATCCTTAAGCCATTGAGTCCTATATTTTTGGGCCCAGAACGATTCTTGATGCTTTAAGGCAGTAAGGTATTGTGAGTGCAAGTGAGATTCAGTTGGGGCTAGGAAGTCATTGTCAGTAACTTCCCTAGCCCTTTGAATGGCCAGGGTTTCACTTTGAAGTTTAAGGACCAAAATATGGATATTGCCCACAAATTCCTTGTTCCAAGATTTTAAGTCCCCTGCAAGTTCCTTGAGTTTATCATGAAAAGCAAATGCCCTAGTTCCTAATCTAGATCTATTCCAAACATTGAGAATAACAGATTTGCAGTTCTCAATCTCAGACCAGAAAGCATAGAATCTAAATGGTCTATCCCGCCTTTGTGCTTTAGGCGATAACACTAATTCCATAGGACTATGGTCAGAACCGATACGAGTTTTAATAAAGACCAAGGTGTTCGGGGACTTCGAAATCCAAACCGGGTTAGCTAGGCATCTGTCTAATTTTTCAAGGATTCAACCTGAACCCTCTTGACCATTAGTCCATGTATATTTAAGCCCTTTTGATTCAATTTCCATAAGATCACAATATTGCATCATATTTAAAAAATGATTTGCTTTAAAACTACTTACCTCGATACCACCCCGTTTCTCTGCCGAGTTTATAACCACATTGAAATCACCGGCCACCATCCAAGCCATTTGCAACTGGTCTGCAATCACTTTGAGGTAATTCCAGTGTTCACACTGTCTTGACAGAGAGGAACTCGTGTGTACAAAAGAGAGTAACCAAGGTTACAGTCCTATTCAATTTATAATAATGTTTACAACCCATTTTTCAATAGTTACAATTTCAATGTCTATCTCTTTGTTCCACAAAATCCAGAATCCATCAGCTCCATGAGTTGCTTCTGCAAAAAAGAAGTGATCAAAACCAAAAGTTCTGATATTTCTCTGGGAAGCCTTAGCGCCAGCAAAGGTTTCAGAGACCAATATCAGATCAGGCCTATCCATTCTAATAAAATTCTTTAAGTGCTTCTTAGTCGCAGTTTGGCCAATACCGCGACAATTCCACATCAAGACCTTCATCGTTTATGTTTGGCCTTGGGAAGGCCAAAGAGCTCACCACAAGGATAAGAGCTAGAAGAAGCTAGGTCAGGACTATCTGAACAATTGGTAACCAGGTCTAATTTCCTCTTTTTAACAACTGTAGAATCCCCGTCTTCGATCATGGGGCTCAAATGGTCAAGTGCTCTGCTATGGTCATTAGAAATGGTATGTGTGAAACGGCGGGTAAGGTGGGGCGTGACTGTGAAGTTAGGGGCTAGGTTTAAAGGGTTGGGCTTTATTGGGCTTCTGATAAAAAAGTTGGATAGTGGCAGGTTATTAAAAGGTTTATATTTCTTTGGGCTGGGCCTGGTAGAGAGTCCAAAGGAGAGGTCTTCAGGATGTTGAGAACAGTTGTGTACAACGGTCGGCTCAGCCTCAGCCAGTCTATAGGATGTAGACTGGGTAAAGGAAGTAGACTGGATAGAGTTGTTGGGAAGTGACCCCACTGACAAAGTAGGGATCTCGAGCAACGTAGTGCCAGCATTCACGCCACGTGGCAGGGGGTTAATGATTTCAACCCAACTCATGTTAGGGGTCGGATTAGGCTCAATAATCACAGACGAGTTAACTCGGGTAGGCATGGGTTGACGCGTTTGAGAACTGGAAGTGTTACCACCATAAGCAGAGGGATCTCCGGCACCTGAAAGTTTCATGGAAAAGCCAGGAGGGGGTTACGACGCCTTCGTCCTTCAATCTTAATACCAGCCGTGTATTGTCTAACACCCCCAACATCAATCTCATTAGTAAAATTAAGATTGGGGTTAGGGCAGTGATTCAGGGTGTGTTCAAGAATACCACATGAGAAGCAAATACATGGAAGGTTTTCGTATTGGAAGTCAACCCACAACCCCGTACTAATCTCAGAATTCAAATAGGTGTCGGAGTGGATCGGATCAGCGAACTTAAGTTGCATACGCACTGCCGGGGCACCGACTTCATTAGTTTCTTCAGGGATCTCAGAATCAGCAACATAACCGAAGGAACTCACGACTTTCTTTAGTATACCTTTATCATGGAAGAATCTTGGTAGGGAAGTGTCACGACCCGAATCCCCAGAGTATGACACGGGTACACACACGTGCATAAACTGGTATTCCAAGCCGTGACTCTCACTCTCAATCACCCAACCGATTATCCTCTAAACATCGATGAGAGTGGTAACACCATAATCACCTAATAACTGACCAAAAAGTAAACAATATACGGCAGCGCAATTAATTTCAGATCACAAGATAAATATATACATCTTAAACCATGCATCAAACATAAAGATGCACAAAATTTCATTTACATCATTTACAACATATGATATAAT
>JAUPMG010060780.1:0-13535 GCA_031762675.1 Pachysandra terminalis | reverse complement strand
AAACCCACCACCACTGTCGTTTTCAGAATTCTTGTCGCTGTTAAAAACCTTAATTCCGTCTTTCGCTTCGTCAATCTTCATTCTACCATCCAAACAGAACCTAAAATAACACGATCTCTAGTTTTTCTTCTAATCATTTCTATCTTCTTTTTCTCTTCTCTCGCTCACTCACTCCCACTAGCTAGTTTTACAAGATCATTGGAATAAAGCGATACTGATAAGAAGCCTTCCTGAAGTAAGAACAGTTGGTGAAGGTAAATGTTGGGATTTCTTGGAAAACGTTGAAGGGGAGAGAATATTGTTTCAGCTTTCAAGGCATAAAGCCTCAAACCCTCTACTTTTTCTTCATCTGCATCTATGTGAGAAAAAGAAAATAAACTGGTGGGGCTTTGTGATATGTTTCTATGATAGATTTTGTTATTGATTCTGTCACTTTGCATTGAAGTATCTCTACAAGTCCTGTTACCAAGGTATTCAAACAATATCATTCTCACGTGCAGATGAGCATGCTGTATATAGGGATGCTCATTGCATGTCAAAGGAGAAGTTGAAATTGATGTGATTTGGTAGATTTGTTGATTTTTTGGGTAAAGAATGTCATTATTTAGAAAGTTAACTTTATCATTTATATGTATTTTGAAATAGCTAGGGTAAGTACAAGCATAATATAACCTCAACTGGGAGTGAGGGAAAATGTTAAGACTGACATTCTCATATGCTGATGAGATTGCTAAATATGAGAGTTATTTGAGCATACATATTGTAAAATGGCTAATGGTAAAAGAAGTTATATAACCTCAACTATTAGTATCATCTATGTAATAACTATAATAATAGTGGGAATTTTGGAAAAGACAGCAAGATAAAGCCTGAGGGGAGGTTTGTGTGGTTTACCCTAAGAAAATTATGGGACTACATTTTCAACTTGGGTTGAAGATTATTTCGAATGCATTTTTTTGGCGTGTCTCTTGTGATTCTTAATTAGTCTTCCCAGTTGTTTAATTGATTAATTCTTTATCGTTGGCTCTGAATCGTTGATTTGCTTTAATAGGTACAAAACCTTCTTCAGCAGATGGTGAGTTCCTTTAGTCCCAAGTACCAGTGTTTGCCAACCCCACTTATTTTGTGCACATATGTAGTAAATGATAGACAATTCTGTTTTGCAGCAATCCAGGTTCCAGGCAATGTCTGAATCCATTGTCACAAAAAATATCCTTTTTCGCATGTTAATTGAGCATTAATTGCGATGGGTTTATTGAATAGAGAAGAGGGAATAGAGGAACCATATGGTTTCTCTCTGCCCCTTTATTCAGTTTAGTTATTTAAGCGAATTATAGATGTAAAACACTTTCTGCTTGAAATTTCTTCTGCTTTTTTTCTTCCCTCTGATTTGGAATGGACAAGGTGAGTGGTTTCCTTAACTGAGGTGCACTCGATGATATGGGCAATCGGATAAATGAGTTGGAGCAGAGTATCAACGATCTCAGAGCCGAAATGGGGGCAGAGGGCTCTCCATCCCCGCTGGCCCCATCCAAGACTAAGACAGAAGAATCAAAGCCAGATGAAGCTTCAGCATAAGAAGATAGCATTTGGAATGCATGTTGGTTCAAAACTTGAATTGGAGAGAGTTCCTGGCTACACTATTCTTTTGCATGCTTGTGATTACTGAATTTACATCATTGTGATGTATTACCAAACTGTCACAGTACTTAAGGCTGCTTGTGATTCTCAGAGATTGTATCAGAGGATCATTTGGTTTGCTGTTTTTCTTCTAATGCTTTAACTTCTGGTTTATTTGGAAATATATTAAGGAACCCTTCTACATGGATTAGAGATTGTGTGTAATTGAACTTTGCTTCTGTTTGGTGGGATTGAATTCTGCCAAGAATTGAATAACCTAAGTCAGGCTACAAGGGAATCAGAAACAGTTTCAGGAGGCAATATTGGACCAGCTAAGCCTTGCGTGCAAGGTGTCAGAAACAGTTTGACCAGCTATGCCTTGTATTGTATCGCTACAGTTGTGTTTGATCAAGTCCCATTATCTGGGTTGGACATTTTCTCGGTAAGAACATGTCTATTTAGCCACGTGGATAGCTGATATGGCTAAATCACTGTTCATATGATGCAGGACTCGTGGGTATTCCATTTGAAACGTATCTGCCTCTTAGAAGCTAGGTTTCAGAGATCGGACCGATCTGGGTGGTACTGTATCGCTCAGTCCGTATCGGGTATCGGGATCGGTTAAGACCGGTCCGATCTCAAGTCACGACACAATCATTGTATTGTAAAGAAAGGCTTTGGATCAGATCGATCCAACCGATACCGGTATGGACTGACTGGTACAATCGATTCAGTGTTTACGATAGGGCTTTGGATCAGATCGATCCAATTGATACCGGTACGGATACAACCGATCCAGTGACTAGTCTAACTGATCCAATTTTTTTTTTAAATTTATAAATTGAACGGTCTAGATTGGTATCGATCTGGATCAGTCCGGACCAGGTGGGCAACCGATACCGTTGATCCATTTTTTTCTAAAAAATAAAATAAAATAAAATAGAAATGGGCGATCTGTTTTTGTACCGGATCCGGACTGGCCGTATCACCGGTCCGATCCTGAGACTTTAAACCTTGCTTAGAAGTGGAGTATGGCGTAGCAAAATGCAGTGAGAATGAATTGATTCAGTGGACTGGCAGACCAGTTTCCTGTTGTTCTATGATGATGCATTCACAAACCAATCACCATTAGGCGGTGATTAATCAACCAATATCATATTACTGATTGCCATATCTGGAACGTTGTTCTGTGCTTTGACTACTTCCACGAAGTTTCAGGCAGGACGTGGAAATAGCCAAAATAGAATTGGCAATAGCAACTCCCTCTAAAAAAAAAAAAACAAAAAAAACAGTATTTCTTATGGGGATTGTAGGAGGGATATATTACTATTATTAACAACTGGATCGTAGAAACTAATTTTGTATTTGATGGTTTATTGAATTTGGTTTATATAAGGTGGGTGAGATGGCTCCATCACTGACAAAACAGGAAGAACATCTATTAGGGTTCATGCTCTTGGCATTGCGTCTATCATTCTACACATCATCTCATCCACGTGAATTTTTCTAATAAAAGGATAAACTCATCTAGGATTGGGGCTTCAATTTGAAGTTTCTCAACTGCTTACCCACAAAGATTTAGGCTGCGTTTGGCCCCGCTTGTGCTTATGGATAAGCACTCATTGGATAAGTTGCTCAATGTAAATACTTATCCATAGCAACAATAAACTGCTTATTTGAAGCATTTGATAAATACATTTATTTAAGTTCTTATAAAAATTTTGGAGTAAAATAGGTATTATAAAAATATTATTAAAGTTCAGAAATAACATTTATTTAAGTACTTATGCAAGTTTAGGGGTAAAATAAGTATTTTAAAATATTATTAAAATTGTAAAATAGCTTAACTCATAAGAGCTTGGGAGAAGCTACTCTCAACAAGTTCTCTTGATGGGTAGCTTCCCTCTAGTGCTTATGAGTAAGCACTTACCCATAAGCACTACCAAATGCATATTTAATTTTAAAAAGTAAGGCTACGTTTTGCCCGGCTTCTATAAGTACTTATTACTGCTTCTAGCTTATGCAAGTACTTTTAAAAATATTACTAAGTTGTGAAATAGCTTAACGCATAAGCATAAGAGCTTGAGAGAAGCTGCTCTCCTAATGGGTACCCTTCCTCTAGTGCTTATAGGTAAGCACTTACCCATAAGAGCATCCAAACACATATTTAATTTTAAAAAGTGCTTATATAAGCTATAAACTGCAATACGTACTTATAGAAGCCAAGGTCAAACGCAGCATTAGTTTGATGAGAATCCACAACCACAAAGAAATAAATTCATGTAAATAGTGTATAGGGCCTAAAGCAGTTCAAAAAATATATACTAAAATTTGAATTTTGTGGCTTTTGCATCCTTTAGAAATAGTGAAAACTAATGACTTAAAGAAAAAGTAAAATGAGGACAAAGTGGATCTTCTTTGATATTTTAATGTTTTCCCTCTCTAAAAATCTAGCTTACAATGTTTCATTGAAATCTTCTTTTAAAAAAATGGATTTGCTCAAGAACTTTGCTTTTCCTGCTTTTTTCCCTCTTTTCTTTTATATTCTTCCCTTCCACCTTTTCCTTTCCTTATACTAAAGAGGAAAAGCAGAAGACACCACTTGTAAACCGAAATAGAGAATATCATCAAGGTATCACCAGCAAATACCCAAAAAAGCCTAAGCCCCCTAAAAAAATTACTTTAACACAGCAAGCTCAAAAGATACAAATAAAATAAATAAATAAATACAAGACTAAATAGAAAAACAAAATCCTGTGAAGAACCCATCAAGAAAAAAAAAATTCTATTACAAGATTAAGAATTATATTTGAAATTATTAAATCTCAAATATATATATATAACAGCAAATAACAATAACAGTATTGAAAAAGAAAATTTTATTAACAAAAACACCCAAATATAAATTGTTACAAATAACATTTTCAACATCAGATTCTCCCCCATTTCCTTCAATATTGCAAAGAACAACAACCTGCTCTTTTTCCACGTATAACAACCAATCCCATTGAACGCCCAAAAAAAAAGAAGAAGAAGAAGAAGACGGAGAAAGAAAGAAGATACTAACTCCGGCAACGTGTAATGGCGCTGCAGCCACGGTTGTATGGGTTGGCCTGAGCTCCGGGCTGGCAATTGTAGTAGGAAGCTCCACGCTGGGAACAGGGTACCCTGTTACGCTGCAGCGCACCGTAGCTTATGTACTGGTTTGTGGCTAAGATGCGCCGGTTGATCTCGGTGTCCATCTCGAATTCGTTTCCTGCAAGGCATTCAGCCATCGAGCCTTTACAGGTTGATCCCGTAGGCAGCCAGCCTAGATTGTGATCCCCACCAGCATCAACGGTGGAAGATGAGATTATCAAACTGGTTAGAAAGATGGTGGCGAAGATCACGAGGAGCCCATAAGAGTTCGCCATTGTTTCTATTCAGTTCCAAGCTCTCTCTCTCTCTCTCTCTCTCTCTCTTCTGTTTGTAGGTCGTCTTGCACTTATGCTCCGACGAGTCTGGAGACGTTATAAGGTAGTTGAAAGTTAAGGAAATGGCATTGCCTTGGTAGGTATTAACGAAAATGCCACTTGACTTTGCTATGAATTTGAGAATGAGTTTTTGGATACCCACGACGCTACTAAACTTTTATTGACTTTACTTAAAAAAAAAAAAAAAAATTACTTGACTTGTTAAAAGAAAGAAAGAAAAAATATATGTATAAATAAATATAGATGTGAAAAAAAAAATAATAATATACACCTTAATGGTGCATTGAAGTAAGGATGTAATGGGGTGGGTTAAACGGGTAACCTGCCCAGTCCCTGATAGTTAGGGTTTGGTAATTCGTGAGTCAGGTTTGGTTTAACCTGGCAAACCTGTCCCATCACCATTTACCTATACTTTATAAGTCAGTATGTTTAAAAAAATAAAGATCGAACTTAAAAAATACATTTATTTTTTCAAAAGCCATATAACCTAGTTGAACTCGCCCGCCTAGCTATTGCATCAATAGGGTTAGGAGTAGGTTTGGCATCAGGGGGCTCCTTTGGAGGCGGGTTAGGGTTTGTCAAAACCGCTCCGTTGCCATCCCTAATTGAAGAATTTTTTTTTCCGGGGGTGTTAAGGCACTTAGGCTTAATTAATTATGATTTTAATTATAAAATTGAAATAAGTATATAATAGAATTTTATGACAAATAGATGTTACTTGAAAGATCTTGATGAAACTCTCCAATAAGCCAAATTTTACTATATTTACTTTCAAAATTGATGTTGATAATAAATAATATACTATACTAAGTATAGATCATAAATTCTTTTCTAATGCAACCAAATGGGTGCTTTAAAGAGCTTATTTATTATTCTATTTAATTACATTCAATGCCCTACTTTCTTTAATGAAAAAGGATGGTTTTTAAAAATTTGGTAAAAATAGGTCATATCCATCCATAAGGCTTGGATTTCATAAACTCCACATTCGTGCTTCATAGATTAGCATAGAATCTATGGTTATTGAAAATGTGGGTCATTCAGCTTACCAACTCAAACCACCTTCTAAATGATTTCAATACAAATCATTTCATAGGGCAACAACCGGAATAATTAATTATATTTTAATTTCAATTTATAATAATGAGATAATTTATAATCTAAAATAAGAAAGTTACTTATTGAGAACAATTTTTTTTTTCCTTTTTTCGGTGGTGAAGACATTTTTTTTTGGATAATTTACACATACTACCCTTGAGGTATACACAAATTGTAAAGGCCTCCCTTCATCTTTTGGAAACCACAATTTTCCCCCTATTACAAAATGCCTGCTAAAAGATTTAACCTTTTTATATTTTTGACTTAAAATACCCTCTATTTTAAATCAGTGAAACGGACTATTCGTTTTTTCAATTACCTTAACTGAGCAATTGAAAACAATCAAAAAATATTTGACAAAAATACCCTCCAAGTTATTGTGTTTCATGCTTTTACACCAAGTCAAATAAAATTTAAAACAAAGGTATAAGTGATAATTAAGGTTAGTTTTTAAAATATAATAATTTTTCGAAATCTTATAAATAAAAATGTGGTACTTTCATCTGAAAATTGCTGCTTTAAGCAATTTCCATCTAAAGGATGGATATTTAACATAAGGGAGGGCTTTGCAATTTGCGCATACCTCAAGGGAGATATGTGTAAATTACCCTTTTTTACTTAATTGGTGTGAAAACGCATTTTCGGACATTAACCAAACTATACAGAAGTTTGACTCGGTTCATTAAAATGGTAAGTTCGTAATTAAAAGAAAATGGGAGGGTTTTAATAAGTGAACGCAAGAGGCTTTTAGTTGACGGAGTTAATTAACATTAGAATAGAGAAACGAATAGAAGACAGCATCTAGGACTTGTACCCAATCCCATCTCCGTCCAAGATTCTGTTAACAAACCTCGTTTCCAATTCGGTTTTTCCATCCTCTTTTCCGTTACCGTTAATGAGGCCGCGCCTTCGCTTTCTAAAATAACCGTCAACTTGTCCTCCAGTTACTATTCCATGCATCACTTCGCAGGGACTTTCATGTTTAATCTTCAGATCGCGAGCTCTCTTTTATCGGTGTAATTGATGATAATACATACCAGTTACGGTACACAGCCGATCCAACGGATCCAGTCACTTTATCAGATCGCGAGCTCTCTTTTATCTTTTTTAATAGCTTCGAACGGATCAAGCAATTTGAATCGATAATCTAGAGCGTCGGAATGGGTGAACACCATTTATCTGGGGTCTCGCGGAGTACGATAAGATAGTACTCATGGCCGGCGAGATATCTAACGTCGTTAACTACTTCCGCAAGTACACATAGACATGTGTCATTGCAGTTAAGGTGGGACCCTACACAGATCTCAAGAGCAGAGTTTGCGCGTCCCAAAACCTCCGTCAAAGCTTCGCTGTAGGCCACGTTTGGTTTTAAAATAAGTTGTTATTTATTATTTAAACTAAAATAACTCCCTCATTTAAAGCAAAGACATTCTCTCTATTTTGCAAAACTACCCTTATATTTCTAAATCCCCAAACAACCCTTGACCGTTTGGTTGTCCTAATCTTTGACCCTGTGGATATGGCAACCCTCTCATAACATATCCTTGATGAAGCTTATATCTATATATATTTATTTATTTATTGCAAGCTCAAAACAGCTCCAATTGCTTACCAAGAATATAATAGCTGACCTCTTCAATATCTACCAAGAAAATAATAATAATAAAACAAATCAAATATATAAAATAGATTTGGATGATTGATCAATTCAAAATCATCCTGACATGTATGCTGAGGTTTGGACATTTTATGTATATTTTTTCTCTTGACAGATCAAACCATATCTGAATTAGAGCATATGCTCCCAAAAATACAAAAAATAAAAAATAAATATAAATAATTAGGGCTGTCAAAGAACCGAGCTAGCTCGGCTCAGGCTTGACTCATATGATGAGCCGAGCTTGAGCTCTATAATTAAGCTCGCGAGATAAAGCTTGAGCTCGAAAAAAAGATAATTATCTTAACGAGGTTGAACCGAGCTTGGGTAGGCTCGACTCGATTAAAACTCGGCTCGGTTTGTATATAAGATTATACAACCATATGCATATATTTTATATTATATTATATATAATAACAATCATCAACTATAATATTAATGTATTTGTACTAAGCTAAGCTTTTTTACGAGCCGAGCTTTTGTGAGCCAAGACTAAACCCAAAATATTTTAACGAGCCTGAGTCGAGCCTTAGCCTTGCTGAAGGTTTACAAGCCGAGCTGGGCAAAGCTTGGCTCCGCTCGTTTACATCCCTATAAAATAATCCTTCTGGAAGGAGATTCAATCAGACCAGAGTGATATCACAACCACCAGATCTATCATATCTCAAAGAATCAACAAAAAAAAAAAAAAAAAATCCAAAAGAGTACTAATCTAGGAAACAGTCTAATTCAGATAATCAGAACCATTTCATATGGTTGATCTTGATCTAGGAGATGCCCTAGTTTGGAATGGGATCTATTAAATGAATAGTGAACCCTCGAACCTGCTTCTTTCTACCTGTTATATACAATCTGAATGTACATATTGTCAAAAGGATGGATCAGTTTCACTTCAATCATGTGTGGCAGAGTGTAAAACCAAGTCTATTTGGCATTGCTAGCTAATGGAACAGTGATTTTACTTGCACAACAGTTGGGGTTTTAGCAAGATCCTAAATACAAATAGGGTAATGGGTTCTCCAGAAGCTCTAAATACAAATAACTGCAGAATTGCCATGGATCAAACCTATGATAGTTTCAGAGTTTTCAAGTTAATCAGGTTTCTGATACAACGTCCGGCCTTCATCCTAGCTCAGTACCGCCCCACAAAAAATCCCATGAGCTTTCTATTGAAGATGAGACAGATAAGCTGCCAAACCACTCGGTTTTCTGAGGACGTACATTTTAACTATAAGGCACAAAAACTATAGTAGTCAGAAAAGAAGCTATGTGCAAAATATAGATGGAGAATATATAACCTATATAATCCTTCAAACAAAACTTTGACTTGGGAGAGCTCACTGATTTTTGAATAGATAAGGTCCTTCCCTGATAGATTAACCAAAAGGGAAGTTTTAAAGCGAAAATAATGAAAGGTTCTTCCCTGAACAAGCTTGAAAATCATATGTATCAGGGAAGAACCTCTGGGAAGTTTTAAAGCGAAAAGAGAAGTCTATCCACAAAAATATTGAAAGGAAAAGGCAGAATCCAGAGGCCTTACATGTTTGAAAATCATAGAGATTGATTATAATGTCTATAACTATACATCTCAGGCATCTTAAAGCATAGTATTGTTAGTACTACCTATATATTAAGTTACACGACCATCAGCCAAACTAGCAGTTAGGGATGGCAACGGGGCAGGTTCGGGGCGGGTTTTGATGAACCCTAACCTGCCCCTAAAGGAGCCCCCTAATACCAAACCCTCTCCTAAACCTATCGGGGCGGGGTGGGTTTGACTCAATTATAAGGTTTTTTACAAATAAATGCTTTTTTTTAAAGTTAAATCTTTAATTTTTTAAATATATTTACTAATATATATATATTTAAAACATAGGTGAATGGCAACGAGGCAGATTAGGGGACAGTTGAGCCAAACCCTAACCCGACTCATGGGTTACTACATCCTAACCTTTAGGGGCGGGGCGGGGCAGATTACCCGTTTAGCCCGCCCCATTTCCATCCCTACTAGCAGTAATAATTAAACGTCATATTGATAAATCCACATGCGTCTTTAAGCACAATGAAATTTCTCCAACACCTTTGAAATAGTTTAAATTTCTTGTCATCTAAACTTTCCAAATCCTGTGTCATTCTCATTACCTGATTGCTCCCAGGTGCATCTTACTCTCAATAAACTTTTAAAGTGGCTTAACCTCTAATTGACCAAATGCAAACAAGACATTCAATTGGTTATTATTTCAGTTTCTTTCTAGATGTTGGGTATTTTAAAAAGTAAAAAACTAAAGTATGTCTCATCCTGAAGAACTTGTGCATTTTTGTCTAGGTAATCGACTGTATCCCGTTTATTTGTTACTTCAAATTACTCAAAAAACATCATATGAACAAGCTGCTATACCCAACCCAATCAAAACGTGTTGTTGCTAAACGCAAGATATTACACACACTGACATCCATGAATATTCAGAGTAATCAATTCATTTGAATATGGAGGAAGCAAGAAGTATTAAGCTTAATTGAATATATATAATAGAAGTGGGAGAACAAGGAAATCTTTCTACTTACTTCTATAGATGCTCAAACAGGAGATTCATTGTTGCAGTTGCTCTTCCTAACATGGAGGTGTAGACTGAACACACAATTCACTCTCATCACCTTCATCCTCATCCTCATCTGCATCTACCCAGTTACTGGGATGACGCTGTGACCAAGCATTGGCATTCGCTTCAGCCCTATCTGCAAGCAGAAAAGTAAGAGTAGAAGTTATCGGCAAGATTAGTTACATTTCCAAGATTTCACAATGATAAGCAGCAATTTACTGACCTTGAGATTCTGCTTGACTGGCATGCCTGCTACTATATTCAGTCAAGAAAAATACTTATGATGCTTGCTCATGGAATCCATTCAGTGAAAAGAATTATATATAAATATGTGTGCATATGTGCACATCTACAAATATTTTTTTGATAATTCACATCTACAAATATTTACATGATATTATACATCTGATTGCGAACTGTATCATTTGCAATTTCTCAATGTTCCCATTCTCTACCCCATCACATGTGAACGAGTTCCACCACTTATTTCACTAACAAGGTAAGAGCTTAAGCTGATATTTTCTGTCAAGAGATAATGAGTTCCATCTCAAAATTAAACAAAATAAAAATAAAAAATAAAATAAAATAAAATCAACGTGGACCATTTTTATTTAGGTTCTGAAATATAGTGAAAATTTGAACTTATATTCTCATAGGATCTGAAATCGAGTAGGAAATCTAAACAGATAAAACTCTTTCACCGTGTCCAAATACTCCTTCCCGCATGATTGATAATAGGTATTTAGAATATCCAACATTTATTTTGTGGCTTTTGAGTTATAAATTATTCTGTGAAATATTCACCATTCCTTGTCTAGCCATTGAGTACCACATGATATATAGAATGGTCATAATCATTCAGTCAGATGATTCTATAAATGATCCATCAATGGAGTGCCCTTGCAAGTGCATTAGGTGTACAACATCCATTTTATAAGACTCAGAGTTGGGATTGCCCTAGTGATCTAGTGAAAAAGACTTTTTATGATTAACCATCGGAGAATATATATATAAAGTAAAAAGGAATTACACAAAAAGGCAAAAGGCCCTAATGATGTAGTGAAAAGGCTTGAAGCATATTCGAGCAAATGGAAATTTTAGGATACTGAGCAGGGCCATCAAAAACATTTCCTCTTCTATATCCCCTCTCTGAAATTTCCATCATATTAATTCTTTGCATTTCCCTCTGTTCACTAGAATTGAGAATTCTTTCTTCTTGGATCAGTCTCTCTTCAGCACCATCAACACTTTTTGCACCACTTCCTGCTTTAAGTCGGGCTAGTTCAAGATGCTAGGTTATATTATAATACGTTGCTATTAACATGGTAAAAAAATTGTTACCTGAAAGCTCAGACCAAATTCTGGTGTGATCGGATGGGTGCTCGGAAACAGACCCTCTTTGCCTCTCCTGTTGTGTTTCGGAACCAATCCTCTGATCAGCCTGACCTTGTGATGTGGTAGCCATCGGTGGATGTTCTAAGGGATTTCCATCTTGCAGTTGTGATACAAGCATGGTTGCAAGTACCAATGCGGCATCGAAGTTTGAATTGGATCCATCATCTAGACCAAATTTTGGTGCCATTAAAATAGGCCTGTTCATCCAACACCAATTCTTTTTCAAATTTTACATTAACTTGCATAAAAAAAAGGTATGAATCTTACAATTCACACAACAAAAGGTCTCCCATCTTATATCCATTTCCAAAAACCATTAACTAATTATCCTCTATTTCCAAACAATAAGTGTGCTAGTGATCATTACTGTTGAACCATTTGATATACATTGTTGTGCCATTCTCTAATAGCTTAAGTTTTTAGAGTAAGTGGTTCTTAACATGGTATTAGAGCGGGAGGTCGAGTGTTCGAATCCTGGGGGTATGTGTTTGTGTGTTTGTTCTCCCACGACTGTGTTGTTCCTGTGTAGGTGTGGTATGCGTTTGCCTCAGTGCCCTGTATTCTCCAACAGATGTGTTGTTCACGTGCAGGGGGCTGTTGAACCATTTAATACATATTGTTGTGCCGTTCTCTAATAACTTAAGCTTTTAAAGTGATTCTTAACAATTACATCATAGCTCTATGATTGTCCACCAACTGATATCGGAGCGGTTCAAATCATTGTAGCTATGGTAGTATATTCATTGAAGAGATAGTCTGTCGACTAGAACCTTTTCGTCAATAGCATGAGAATTGGTTGAATGGTTAATATACTAACACTACTGCTAAATGGATATGAATTTAGCAAAGCACGAAAAAAAAAATTGAAGGAAAAATAAGTAGTTAGAAAAAAAATTAAAGTCACAAAATCTTACTCGCCAGCTTTCTCAAAAAATAAGTGAATGTCAACTTCACATCCCTCGCAGAATGAAAGAAATGCCTGATATTTGGGAACAAAAAATGGACGTCAGATCACACCAGAGGCTCCACATAAATCAAATACTACCTCAAATCAGAATACAGTGATGGACATTTCTACTGGCAACTAATTCATCAAAAGATAACACTGGACCAGACAGAGAATAATGGGAAAAGTAAATGTGATGAAAACAACGGTTGATGATGATAAAATTATCATTATCTAACAGATATTGCTACAAGATCATCAGTTAATAAAACGGCTTTTTCACATCAAATGAGCTGTCTGCGACATTTGTTGCCAAAGAAGATTAGAATTCATTATGTGCAAGCATCAGACTTGTGTAAATAAAACTCAAGATAGTTAGTCAAAGTAAAACTTCACTGTGCCTTCAATTCCTTCACAGCAAATGTCACATCTACAGGGTCTCCAGTGTGTGTATACTGTAAAAACTCTTCTGTAGGGTCTATCCATAACTGAGTGTGTAGTGCAGTGTCGCTATCATCTGCAATTGAAAAGATCATAAAAGCTTAAAACAAGAAAACAATAGAACAAACGAACAAGACAGCCTAAAAACTTCCCCAGCTACCTTTGGTTGGGTCTATATAACTTCTAAGTTCAACTGCTTTTCCTCCTATTTCATTTGCAGCATCAGACGGTAAAGAAGAGGGGTCGGTAGCAATGACAGTAATTTCCTGAAGTGATGACTGGAAATTAGCTAGCAATCTGTTGAA
>JAUPMG010060769.1:0-13535 GCA_031762675.1 Pachysandra terminalis | reverse complement strand
TCTCTCTCTCTCTCTCATTTATTTTTTTTGTGGTGTTTTTTCTCTTTTTAGTTTATTTTAACAAACGAGCATTCTTGCTCTCTTCCCTCCTCCGATAAGAAGAAAATAATTTATTCAAGAAGTTTCCAGTAAACTTCTCCATCTCTATCCGTTCATCTCCCACACAATTAAATACGAGCAACATCTTCTCACTCATTTGAAAGTTCTCTTATACTAGACTGTCCCCTCTCTTTCTCTCATTTCTTCTTCTTCTTCTTCTTTTTCTATTTAGTTTTTATTTCAGTTGTTGTGATTGTCAAAGATGCGAAAAAAAAAATGACATCATCCTACTCTCAAAGGGTTTGATTCATTGGACTTCCTTATCCTTACCCAACCACTTTGATCATAAGTAAGGAAACAACAATCTTAAGCCAACCTTTCTTCACTATTTGCTTTGATTTATAGGATTACGATACAGTTAGTAGTGCTGCCATGAAAACTGCTAGTGGTTTTGCTACCTCTTTTGCAAGAGATGAATTGCAAGGGATTTGTTCTTCAATGACCTTAGGTGTAACATTTTGGTATTGGTTCAACTCCATGCCCTCAAGTTGTTTTGCTCTTGAATGGCTCTAGGCCTATGTCGTTGAGCTCCCAATTGTACGATTTGTCAATAACCTATTGATGACAATAATTGGAACTCAACGATGTCTCTTCGGAAACATCTGATAAAATTGGAACTCAACAATTCTTTGCAAGTAAAAATTCGTTGATGAGAATTTAATTAGTATATTTGCTTGAAATGATTTAACCTAGATTTTGTTTCCTTTTATTTTTTAGTATTTGTTTTAATCATATGATTGAATCAAATAATGATGCTCGGTTTTTTTTTTTTTTTTTTTCTTTTTTTACCCAAAGACATATAACTCTCTCTCTTATACATTTTTTCAAAGGTGTCTTGATTTTTCTTAATAAGACACTATGGGTGCAACTCTCTCTCTCTCTCTCTCTCTCTTATGTTTTTCTAAAGGTGTCTTGATTTTTCTCACTAAGACACTCAGGATGCAATTCATGTTAAGTTAGCATTAATCTAAGACCAAACTAAAATTAGTGAAAGATAGCCCAAAATCGTATTAAACTGAATTGAAAATCGAATCAAAGTTTTATGTATCCGGATACTAAACTAGTCCTAGCCAATCCGGATTTAATACAGAAGTAAAGAATCGATAGTAAAATTTCAAAGTAAAAATATTAGACCGGACTAGATCGTTTGTCAGATCGCCAGTGCTCTGGGGCCAGTTCAGCCTATTTCTCATGTTTCCAACTCCTAAAATTCTTAAGCCTGAGTGTCTAAATCTATTTATCCGTGCGTGCACGGATATCTTGCGAATAGTATGTTAAATGGTCCAGTGAGAGTCACAAGACCATTTTAGGACAGGTGGCGACGATCCATAATCAGAGCAATCCTCTGTTAGATGCATATGCACCTAACACGTGTCCCAAACACCTTAAGGAGCCATAGGACAGGTGGGCCGTTGAGTGTTTTGGGACACGTGTTAGATGCATATGCACCTAGATGCATATGCACTTAAGAGGGGATCATATGTTAGCTTAGATCCGCTACCATCGTGGACGGATCCAGCCATAAGTCCAGACGATACGTCCCTAGATTTTGCGCCTTCTGTAATTTTGCCCTCACCTGACCTGTGTTGCTTTAGAGGAAATCCTCTTTCTGTGTTTCACGTTACAAGAGGATCTCCTAGTTCACAGAAGATCCTCACTCAGGTTTTGCGGTGGAGAATCGTTCAAAGTCTGTTGAAAGTTTTGTCCCAGCACATACGCAACGAATCCTCTATGCGGTGGAGAATCATTCAAAGTCTGCTGAAAGTCTCGTCCCAGTACATACGCAACAGATCCTCTATGCGGTGGAGGGCGAGGTGTGTGTCGTGAAACACACCCAGGGCAAAATTTTACGGCACACAGGATTCTCCCTCAAATTATTGATGTCTCATATTTATTTTGCTATTTAAAGAAGAAGCGTTTGGATCTCTCCCTCATCATTGGGTTGGCTTCAAAAACAGAATCATCTGTGTTTCTGCAACTCAAAGCTTCTTCTTATATTCTTTCTACGAGCTCTTCTGGTGTACCCCCTGTTGCCAAAGGGGGACCCACAGAACTTAAAGCTTTTTCTTATATTCTTTCTACGAGCTCTTCTGGTGTACCCCTGTTGCCGAAGGGGGGGACCCACAGACACGTGATAGAAACGTGAGGAGTCTGATATAGTTTTTTCAGCCTCACTTTTTGGAGTTTGCAAAGGTATCGACATGTATCTCCTTTGTTCTTGACTCGATTGGTTGATTCCTTTTATTTTTATTTTTTATTTATCTGGTCAAAATTGAATCCTTTTATGCTTTTATTTGATCTTGTTGTTCCTTTTTTTTTTTTTTTTGGGTTGGAAATCTTGTGTTCATTACTTCATTTGATGAATTGTAGAATTTCACTGCAAAATGTTATTAAGATTATCCCGAGTATGAATCAGAATGGTTGAATCCTGTTATGCTTTACTCATGCAGGTCTCAAGCTTAGATCCTTCGATACTGCAAAAATTATCAGATCCATGTCTGTTTCATCGAGTTCATCGTCAGTTGTGACTGGAGATGGAATGCAACAGGTTGAAATGCTTACTGGAATCGATGATGAACATGAAGGTGTCATAGTGGATTTGAAGGAGCCTTTGGACTCTCAGTTCTTTGGTTCTATGCTTAAGGCTTCAATTTCGCAATGGAGGAAAAAGGTCGCTGATCTGGTTTTCT
Organism: Pachysandra terminalis; assembly: GCA_031762675.1. NCBI lineage: Eukaryota > Viridiplantae > Streptophyta > Magnoliopsida > Buxales > Buxaceae > Pachysandra > Pachysandra terminalis. The sequence continues at coordinate 10,746 of JAUPMG010060769.1, read as the reverse complement.
AATCTTTTATACTGTAGCTGCGCATATTGGATTTCTTGAATTCATACTTACTAATAGAAGTTAATTATTCGGAGATCTTGTTTGACTTTATGCTCATAACATAAGTTGTAGGTGTTAGGAAATCAGCCCTGATTTCCCTTTTGAAGATCCTTAATGCGGAAACCAAGTTTGGATCAAAGAAAATAGACAAGAGAGAAAATGCACCAAACAGCAATCACAATGCACAAAGAGTTAACGTGGTTCGGTCCAAATTGATCTATGTCCACGGCCGTTGTTAATTGATAACCAAAGATTCCACTATTAGCAAATTCTTACAACTTACACAAAGATCTTTGCCTCACTCTTTCTCCCTCAAACTAAACACCCGAATACACCCCTTTACAAGAAAAAGAGTCTCACACACTCTCACCTCTAAAAGAGATTTTAGATCCCTACTCTAGGGTTAGGGTTTCTCAGAAGGTTACAAAGAGATATAAACAAAGAAAGACTAACTTCCTTTAAATAGAGAAGAGACGGCGCGGATTAGGGTTTCACATACCCCGCGGCGGCCGGTCGACCGGCCCGTCTCCACGAACCATTCTTTTCTTTCTTTGCATTACACAACACACATCTCACCACCACATGATTCTTATTACATGGTGGACCCCAACAGTAGGTAATCAGCTGTTGATGATCTGATTTTGATTTTTTTCTTGTTACAGGCGAATATAAGCATGCAATCTGGAAATTTTCATCTTCCATGATTTATATCTACTTTTGGTTTTAAGTTTTGCACCCTGTGTTTGTAGATCATTGTCTCCATAGTAATGAATTGTGTGTGTGTGTGTGGGTTCTATATTACTTGCTTTATCTTCTCAAACATTGCCCAGAATAGGAAATGCTAGACCACAGATCTGTAAGATAGCAAATGCTACTGAAAGTTTGGATGTTTATTTTCGAGGACTGATTTTCCAAGAAAATTATGTGGATGCATATTATTTCTTTATTTTAGATCCTAAAAAAACGTAGAACTTAGAGGAAGATAGTTTGGATGTTTTCAAGTGCACTAGGTTCACGAGAATTGTTCAATAAACATGCTCATTACATGCCCCAAGTGCACTAGGTTCACGAGAATTATTCAATAAACATGCTCATTACATGCCCCAATTCTAGAGGCCTGATTTAGTAGTTTCTGAACCACTGAGTTATATGGTCTCATGAGTTCCAACTTCCAAGGTGTTTGATATTCTCTGATGTGATTAATACAATTTATGTGTTCTCATATTGATGCAATTTAGATTCATTGAATTGGGGAACAGATGGTTTTGTAACATTGGAGACCAATTAAAAATGTTGCTTGCAATCATGTGAATTTGTCCCTTCTAAATATATTAAGTTTCCCAGTGACATAGATTTTATTCTGTGGATAGTGCAGGGGAAAAAGGGCGTCTGGTTAAAATTGCCAATTGAGCTTGTAAATCTTGTAGAAGCTGCAGTTAAGGTAAACAACTAGTTTCTTTTATTGTATTTATTTGTGGTGACATAAGGGAATCAACTTTGAATATAGAGTTTAATTGTGGCAATTATATTTTCCATCATGGTTTGTCATTAATCTTAGAGAACTCTTTCATATTAGCCTTTTACTTATGTTTTATCAATTGGCTATATTGGTTTGCAGGAGGGATTTTGGTACCATCATGCTGAGCCAAGACACCTAATGCTCATATATTGGATTCCTGAAACTCCTCATACTCTCCCAGCGAATGCTACACACCGAGTGGGTATGGGTGCTTTTGTTATGAATGATGACAGAGAGGTACTTCCTTCGCCAATTACCATTGCCACTTTTTAGCATTTTTTTTAATAGTAACTCACCATACTATGAGAGAGGGCGTCCTTCTGTCCATTATGACGATTTATAATTTTTTATTTCTTGTATATGATTTACTTAACTCCATTGCTTTTCTTGAACTGGGATTTTGCTCAATAGAGCACCTTTTGCTTTCTAATTTAGATAAATTAGAGGCAATTTTCTCAATCTGAGATGTTCTCTTCTTTTAGATCATCTTAGCATACTTATGCTGCAGTGAATCTCTCAATGTGCTTTCAATTTTGTGTCCTTTTTTTTTTTTGTGACAGAACTGTAATTTTGGTTCTGCAAACTCCAATCTAGGTGCTGGTAGTACAGGAAAAATATGGCAACTACCGAGATTGGAAGTTTCCTACTGGAGTTGTTGATGAGGTATGTACCTCCGAGCTCATTAAGCATCAGTCATTTATCTAAGAGAGCATATATTTCTTCACTATTTGATCTACAGGGTGAGGATATTTTTAAGGCAGCAACGAGAGAAGTCAAAGAAGAGACAAGCGTACGTATAAAAAGTGATCAATCTGCAGATCACATGTATAAAAAGTGATCAATCTGCAGATCACATTTAGCAAATGAATATGAAGCTTCTTGTTACAAATCAGTGTTGATGGTTTTTCTATGACGTTTGTTTTTTGTACTGCTTCAGATTGATACGGAATTTATTGAAGTATTAGCATTCAGGTACGGAGTATGATCAAATTAAATAGTTCCACATATGTTTAACCACAAGTTCTATGTTAATCATGTAGGTTATATGCATCTGTTATCAGATTGTAGAACTTGAGTAAATGTCCCTTGTATTCCCTGTCCTTTTGAATTATGTGGTCAGGATTCAATGAAGTACATATAAGTTTGAAGGCTGAGTGTTACTAAGAAATTTAAATAACTATGTAAACAAGTCTGATCTAGGAGATATACTAACTGGAGTGAATTTGATTACATTGTTCCAGTCATTGCAGAGACCAACTGGTGAATAGTCCACGAGCATTCATTGTTGTGAGAAGATACCTTCTCATCCATCTCTGAATCAAGGAGAAGACCAAATCCATAAAATATATAATGTATAAAAACACGCAGAAGACAAAAATCAACCATAACACCAGATTTATGTGGAAAGCCGTTATTATAAGAAGGCAAAAACCATGGAGTACCACAAAGGAAAATCAATTTAAGAAATAATAATGTCTACAAATGCTTCTTTTCAAGCCAATTTTACATAGCTTGAGGACCTGGAAACAAACGTAGAAACTATAGGGTTACGTCCAAAATAATATTCTTTCTTCTTCCTTCTACCCAAAAGTGTAGAACAAGTCTTTTCAACTGTTGAAGAATACCAACTTTCAACCATGGATACGAAGAATCCCCAAAAAACTCACTTCTTGAGAGTAGAGAAAAGAAATCCCTGGCAAAGTCCTCTCTAGGGTAGAGTTTTCACAATTTTATGGCCTGTATTTTTACTGTGAAAGCACCAATATCCAAGAAAAAGATGTCACAATTTAATGATAACCCATATATTTAGGCAAATGTCACATAGGGAAAACGTCTACTTTAAACAAAAGTATATCAGTGTATGGGGCTCCGTCCACAGGTGTTAAGACTACACATGGTCTATTCAACATGTCAATACCAACTGATTAGTGATTGTAGTTCCTGTGTAAACATCATGTCTTGATATTATCTTCCTAACTCACAGGCAATAGTTACCTCACACAGTACTGTATGAGGCAAAAACAAAGTTTCTCTTTTTATACTTGCAGTATGCACGGGCCTATACAGTAGCTATTAGATCGACTCCAATGCAAAAGAATGTCTTAGGAATATCACATTTCTGAAATTTTTTTAGCTGCACCATGTAGGGGATATTATCATCATTTTTTCACAATTTCTTTTTTGCTTTTCCTCATTTTTTTCAAATCTTTGAAGCCTTAAAAGTCTTCATTTGTTCAATATACAGACAAAGCCACAAAACGTTCTTTGAGAAGTCAGATCTATTCTTCTTATGCATGTTGCGCCCTCTCTCCTTTGACATCCAGAAACAAGATTCAGAGATTGAAGCAGCACAGGTAATTCATGCTAGGCTATGATAGACTATCCAAGTACCTTTTCTCTTTTGATGATGTTATGAAGATTTCTCTCATCAATCAAAAAGAAAGATGGAAACATTTTTTCTGCAGAAGAATGTACATGTTTCAAATTGTCATAATCAAATAATGACATGCAACCACTGACCTGTTATCTCCCATTATGTGTGTGTGTGTTGATGTCTATACATATGTATGAATGCATTCACTTATACTTATGTGCACCTTTTTTTACCAACTCTTTCCAAAATTAATGTACTTAATTTGAATAGTTTGATTGGTCAATTTAGTTGGGGGTTTGAAGTTTGTTTTCTGAAAAGATAGAGAGCATGGATGATAATACAGAGCAAGCATCTGAGGCTCATTTGAGCAAAGATTTGGAGTGTCTTCTTGCTCATGCCTTAGACATGGCATACATGTAAGTTCTAGGGGGTGTGACTGATGGGTTCACCAAGATCTACTTAGAAAAAAATTGAGCCTAACAAGCCAGTGTAGAGTCCTTTTCTTCTAACCACAAGGTTGCAGCTTGGGCAGGGGGGTTCGTTGGCCGAGCTACCCACCCTGCCTGGTACTTGGTCGGCTTGGACAAGATATATAGGCCCCTAAGACTCCTCCAAGCTTGGTCAAATTGTGCGTGGGCTTGGACAAGGAAAGTGAAGCCCAACCCACTAAGGGTGCAACTCGGTTCGGTTTGGTTCAAGTTAACATCAACCCAAGACGAAATTGAGGTTAGTCAAGGTTAACCCAAAACCGGACTGGACCGAATTTAGAACCAAACTCCAACCCGAAAACCGAACCGAATTGAAATGGAAAACTCTAAACTCAAACCAATACAACCCAAATTGCAATTTCAGTTCGGTTTGGGTTGGGTTAGGTCAGGTTAGTACATTGAATTACATTATATATATATATATATATCTGTGTGTGTGTAATATCATATATAATACATACACAGACTATAATTCGGTTTAAATCGGGTTGTTTTAGACTTATATACACAAGTGTTCGGGTTTCAGTTCGGTTTGATTTGACCATCCAACCCAAAACCAAACCGATCTAATTTGGTTTTATAAGCAAAATCAGTTTGGGTCAGTCGATTTTCGGGTTAAACCGACCCAAATTGCACCCTTACAACCCACTCAGATGGTGTTACATATTCATATATTTTTGATATGTAAATGTCATATGCATATGGACAAACTTTAGCTTTTCGTTAAACTATACACAAAGTTACACACACATAGGGATTGTTAACCCAAATGTGAAATGACTAGGCTTTAGGACTGGGCTGAGCAATGGCTTGGAGAATTCCAGGTTCAGGCCAAGCTTGAGCATGCATAGCTATTATATTAGAGAGTCAGCCTGGCTTGAGCTCGCCCCTGGTACTTTTGCCATCCTTAATTGCAGGCATGCAGTCATTTGTCTTGTGATCCAAAAGATTGTAGGTGGACTACATCAGTCACTGGGGTCAATCTTTGGCCTAACATGATTATCATTTGTGAAATAGACTTGGTGGGTGATTTACTTTTAATTTTCTGTCCTCCCGTTGTAGGGATGACAATAGGACAGGTAAAATGCGTAGCTGCCCTGCTGCGCCTGTAATGGATCAGGTTTAGTAATGCATAAATCGATTTGGTATTTTATTAGTATATGTTTAGTATATATTTTATATAAAGACATATTTATTAAGTGAACAGTTAAAATCATATACTTTCCTTGAAAAAATGTATTTTGCTTATAAAGTATGTTAAAGCTGGACCCGCCCTGAACCCAAGGTTTTAAATTTTGCCGGCATGCTAGCAAAATGCCGCCATTTTCTAGTCTGGCGACACGAAATATGGGGGCGATATTTCCCCATTTAGATGATATTTGACGAAATTTTGACAAAATTTCGCCAGACCCCCTTGACAAAACATCAGGCGAAATCGAAATTTAAAACCTTGCCTAAACCATTCCGATCGAGTTGTGAATGGGTTTGGTATAGATTTCAGGGTTGTGAATGGGTTTAGTATAAAGTGAACTCCTATAGGAGTGGCTAAGGGTTTGCAGAACCACCCTGTTGCCATCCCTATCCCATTGTATTGCAAATATACCTCATGATTTAAAGTTTAATTAAACACAGGAAACTGACTGTAACAAGACTCAGAATAATTGATTAGCAATCTCATATAGTTCCTATTTCTCTCTTCAGTGGATGCCAATCGAGGAATACACAGCCCTACCCTCTGTGCAAAAGAACAATTTTTTGAAGTACATGGTTGACATATGTGTTGCAAGGAAGGACAAGGAATATGCTGGGTTTTCTCCAGTCCCCACTTCAACAATATCTTCTTCTGATAAAGAGTGCTACTTCTATTTTAACAGTCGGGCCCTGGACCAGCCAACCAGTGTTGATAGTCATCGAGTTGCATCACATCTTGGAGATCCCAAACCTGGTATCTCAGAAAATTAGATCACTGTTAACCTTCTGTACTCGGGGACCATGTGACATGCTTATGATCTTAATTCATTTGTCATGAGTTCTTATCATCTGGTTTGAAAAACTTAGATCACTGTTAACCTTCTGTACTCGGGGACCATGTGACATGCTTATGATCTTAATTCATTTGTCATGAGTTCTTATCATCTGGTTTGAAAAACTTATGTAGTTAATGGTGTATTATAGGTATTCTTGCTTATTCTTATTTATGATTAGCAAAAACTGTGAAATTGCTGAAGTGATAAAAACTTGAACTCTCTAGAGGAAAGATCTTGCTAGGCTTGTATGAATAACTTTTATTGTCAACAGATCCAGAATGTCTTAGCTGTTCATGGAGGTCCATGCATGTAAGTTAAGCACATCAAAATGACACATGGCTTGCCATGTGGCAGACTGCTTGTCGATGTGGCACCAAGCCCAGAATTCAGTGAAGGAAAGATGAAAAATCCAAACTCTGGTAAGAGGCTTCCCTTGAATATAACACCACTACTATATTGGTTCCTAATCTATATCATAGTAAAATTTTCAGGTGGTGATCAGACTCAGAAGCAAGATGTCGTTGGCAAAGATCACTTTCCTCATAGCACTTTGGCTGTCACTCTCAAACAGTGCATGTGCAGAGACAGGGGAGGTATCTGGTGATGGGATCTCTAACCCAAATAACTGTCTGAACTGTTCCATCTGCCCTTATCCATGCCATCCTTTATCTCCGTCGCCCCCGCAGTCACTACCACCACCAACACCACCATCAGGTTACCCAATATATGAAGCTCCTCCACCACCACCACCAGCTCAAGATCAAAACAATTGCCCTCCAACTCCTGCTCAGTGCTGCCAGTATTCTCCTCCAAATCCTCCGTACGAGTATCTGCCTTACAACAATTATTCAGCTTCAGCTCCTTTGCTGTACCCTGTCATACCCTTCAGTTACATAGTTTCTACTATTGTATTGTTACCAATATTTTCTGTTCATTTCTAAGTCTGCAGGCTGCTATTGATGTTCCCCTCTAATTTTTACAACTTTTCAGTTAATATCTACGTTTTTTTTTTTTTTAAATGTTACCAGTGTTTGTGAGTAATTGTATCAGTATAGATGGTATATAACATCACATGTAGCTTTGATTGTTGTGATAATAGTGATTTATTTTCGTTATTTCATGATGCATTGGTATAGATGAGATTTCTTCTATTTCTTTTACTATTTATTGTTGTTTAGTAGTATGGCTTGATGCTTAAGTTGGTTTCCTTTTAAGTGATTTCGATGCCAATTGTTTGGCAGTATGTATATATGCATTCATCGGAAGGTAAGGTGACGGTATTATCTGAGGATGCATGATCTGTGTGGGGCTTGAAGAGGAGACTCTGGGCGAGTTCTTGTGTGTGTGTGTGAGAGAGAGAGAGAGAGAGAGAGAGAGAGATTTTGTCGGCTTTTGAGACACTGGGTTAAATTGCAGACAGTTCGGTTTTTACTTTTTACTTTTTACTTTTTACTTTTTACTTAGTCGGTGCTTTGTCGTACTCGGTATTTGGTGATGTGAACACGTATTGACCTCCAAATGGGCTCACCCGGGCCATGCCAGTGAAAGCCATATGGTAAGGCCATAGACGATTTGCTCTCTTCGAGTCATCAATTTATTTGGGATTCAACCTACCTGAGTTGATTTTTTTTTTGCCCTTTCAAAATTACAAATAAATAATAATAAATTAATATCAACTTATATGCCCAACAGAATTAACATTTTTATATGTGGAATCATCGCCTACTTGAATTGATAATTTTTTTTAAATTTATATACAAATAAAAGTAAACTAATAATAACTTAATGAGGTCAATTTGTAAGGCACAAATCATACCTTCTTTCCAATGGAATCTCCATTTTTATAAGAGGGAATGCTAGCAATTGCGTATAGAGAGTGATTTATTTATACGTTTGTCACACTCAAAGACAAGTCACGTTAGCTATTTTTTTTAATAAGCAAAGTAGAAAATAACAAATTGATAAGATGACTTATAAAATTGAACTTCCAAAGCACTTATGCTTAGCACAAAATTTACAATTTTACTTCTTTAGTTTATGCCTTTCTTCATCACTCTTAATTATAAAAAAAATAATTAATAACACATTATTTAAAGATCTCGATGCCCAACTGCTCTGATGTACATCTCATCAGATTCCACAGCCAGGGCTCCCCTCCCGTTCCGGTGAATCAACCAACTTTCCGGCGATGGCTCTCTTACATGGCAAATGGGTTAAGGTTTGATCGTTTTCTCATCTCCTCCCCAGTTCTCTGCTAGGCTTAACTAACCAAATTAGCTCTGATTTTAGAAAATTTTCTTTAATTTCTGTACAAATCTCATTTTGGCACATCAAAAATTATCTTGATTCTTTACGATTTAGAACTTAAAAACTTATTACCCATCTAAGCATCTTCGATTAATCTTTGAAACTCTTATTTTAGGATCTTAAACCCTAACCCTAGATTCGAACTATTATATATTTCTGTATCAGCTTGGGCAGAAAGGATCTGGACCTGGAGCGAGAAGCTCACATGCGATAGCCGTAATTGGAGAAAAGACCTACGTGTTCGGAGGTGAGCATACGCCACGTGTTCCCGTCGACAACAAGCTTCACGTCTTCGACCTACACGACCTGACCTGGTCCGTCGCGGATGTCACCGGCGACATTCCTCCACCACGTGTCGGTGTCACAATGGCAGCAGTTGGTGGGACCATCTACGTGTTTGGTGGTAGAGATACCGAACACAAAGAGCTCAACGAATTCAATTCATTTGACACGTGTACCAATAACTGGACCCTCCTCTCCGATGGCGATACGGGACCGGCAAACTGGAGCTACCACTCTACGATTTCCGATGACCGGCGTGTGTACATCTTCGGCGGGTGTGGTGTTTCCGGGAGACGAAACGATCTTTGGTCGTTTGACGTTAATGATCGCGTGTGGATCGGGTTTCCGGTTCCGGATGAGAACTTCCGGGGCAGAGTTGGGCCGGGTTTGGCGGTCTGTGGGGGGGTGGGGGGTGGATTCGCCGGGGAAGAGGTGGATGACGTGCATTGCTTTGACCCGGATAGAGAGGAGTGGACCCAAGTGGAGACAACTGGCGAGAAGCCGACGCCCCGGAGCGTGTTTTCGACGGTGGTGATCGGGAAATACATAGTTATATGTGGTGGTGAAGTGGACCCCAGCGATCTGGGGCACCTAGGGGCTGGAAAATTTTCTGGGGCGGCTTATGCATTGGACACAGACTTTGGTATGGAAAGGAATATCGGATGGGTCAGATTCCGGCAGCGATCATCCGGGGCCACGTGGATGGTGTGCGTTTTCAGGTGGTCGGCGAGAGGACGAAGAAGGATTGGTGGTGTATGGAGGGAACTCACCCAGTAATGATAGGCTTGATGACATTTTCGTTTTTAGTCCTTACTTTGATGGAAAATAGATATTAATGGTATGGGTGATAGGGTTGTGTCTGAGTTTCTTTTAGGATTGGCTTAGATGGGAGCCAGAGGATTCAAACTCAGGTTGTTGGTTTGCTTGTTTTGTTTTGTTTTTAAAGGTTAGCTTAGTAGAGCGGGCTAATTTAACCCCTTTTACACCCCGCGCTCGATTGCGAGCCCGTATACGCTTTTTTGGGTATAGCCTCATGTATTGAATCATTCAATAAAGCTGTAACGGCTGTACAGTTGTCTCTTTCACGTGTCAGCTGTTAGCAGCTGCGTACGGTGATTAGACCGTTTGGTGAAAATGTAAGATTTGAAGCGGCAGAAGGATATCTGACTGTTCTTATCATAAAAAAAAGGTAATAGCTTCTCAAGGAAGCTACTTTTTTTAATTTCAGCTTGTAGGGGGAAGTCACGTGTCCCAAATCTCAACAAACTCGTCCTTTTCTCTCTTCTGAAGTATTCAAAAAAAATAAGGATTTGTATTCTCCCGACATATTGTCTCTTGGGCGACCGAGGAAATGAGAAATTTATTCTTCTCTAACCGGATAGATCCGAGGGACAACTTTGACGGACAAAATCCGAAGGATGTCTTTCTCAGGCTAACCACTTCCAGATGGTCAATTCAAAGGAGGTATTTTCTCTCCCGCTAAGGATGGATTCGAATGAGGAATATTCCTTTCTCCTAAGGAGAATTCTAGGCTAACCACCTCGAGAGGGTCAACTCGTCAAGGGTTTGTCACCCCAAAAAGACTATGGATTCCGTCATCCCTCGGAGGACGCAGATTTGGGTTTACCCCCTTGAATGCTGTCTTTTATGCATCCGACTTACCAACTGGGGCTCGAAGTCACTTTCATTCATTCTCATGAACTGACTTCG
>JAUPMG010060747.1:0-13535 GCA_031762675.1 Pachysandra terminalis | reverse complement strand
GATGATCACCATGTTTCCCTTGCCTTCTTCTTCCATAGCCTTTCTTCCTTCTCTCTTTTCTCTACAGCTCAACCAGATTTCCTCCTCCTCCTCCTCCTCTCTCTCTCTCTCTCTCTCTCTCTCTCTACTATTTGATCGTGTGGGACAATAGCATTTTCTCTCTCCACCCTCCATTACGGTTACGTGAGGTAGTGGGAGGTTATTTGATCCATCTCTCTCTTTAACTCAAATTACAACGTAAAAGACATAAGTGCCCTTAATAATTAAATCAAATGGCAACTCCATCCCTTATTGTTTCAAACGTCCAAAACAAACCCTAGCTTCCATAAGGTTTCAAAATAACTTAAGTGACCCCATAATTAGTTGTAATTACAAATCCTACTTATTTCAATTATTTAAATACACAATTCTATATAATCTTTCCCAAGGATTTATTGGTAATTATAATTAAATTATATTAATTATAATTTAAAGACACAGATTGCTACAGAGACATCTACCAAAAAAGCCCAAAAAATGCATACTCTCAGGACAATCTACCGAGGCTCGGTAGATCATCTACTGAGATTCTCTACTGCAACCTAGGTAGGTACCGAGGATCTACAGAGCCCAAAATGGAGCCAAATTTTAGGGAAGGTTCCCTTGAGGTGTTTTATACATGTGTACGAGGTTGGTTTATCAGCAAAATGGATGATTAAGGTCGAATGTTAAAAAGTTTATGATAAGGTTTGAAATTCAGGAAAATAGGGCAGTCCTGGATGTGATATGATGAGATTTTGACTTTAAAGTGTTTGGAGTTAGATATTGGATTATAAGATAAGGTAGGGATGGTTAGCAATGTTAACATAGGAAATTGAGTAGTTTGAGTGCTGCTTATAGCATTCACTGTTCTATGTTATGATTGGTTCCAACGTTGATTTGTGTGATGTTGGGAGTATCCATTACCTGTGTATGATTGATTGTGATGTACGGATTATGTTTGTGAGTGGTGCTGGAAGTATCCACTGTGTGTTTGTGAGTGGTGCCGGGAGTATCCACTAAAAGTCAATGGGATTGACTATGTATTTTTTATGAATGATCTGTGAGTGGTGCTGGGAGCATCCACTGGAAGTCAATGGGATTGACTATGTTTGTGTACTGGTGTGTTCCACAGTGTGGTGAAAGTCCCTTAAGGAATGGAATCTGTGTACTGGTGTGTTCCACCGTGTGGTGAAAGTCCCTTAAGGATTGGTTTGGCATACTGGAGTATTCTACCATGAGGTGAAAATCCCTTCAAGAAAAATGGTAAAGGAATTATGGTATTCTACCGTGGGTGTAAGTCCCTTAAAGAATGGAATGGTAGCATTCTACCGTAGGTGCAAGTCCCTTGAAATGGTCGTATGATTGAATGAGCATGTCATTGGGCTAGGCCTAATTATCCCCGCATTGCATATGCATGTCATCCGCATTTCATTATTCATAATTGCATCATAGCATATTTCAATGATCATTGCGCATTTGATTGAAGTGAATGTTGCATATCTCCAGATGTTGACTTGTTTGTGATTATTTTGTGCTTGTGTTTGGGTTGTATTTGTTTGGCATGGGGGGACCATGTGGATACTTGTGGCTTGGGGGGACCATGTGGATACTTGTTGTGGCATGGTGGGACCATGTGGTTGTTTGTTTGCATAGTGGGACTATGTGGTTGCTTGTTTTGCATGGTGGGACCATGTGATGTATTTGTAATGCATAGTGGGACTATGTGGTTTGTGTATTGTTTGCATGATGGGATCATATAGGTTATGTTGATGCAGAGTGGGACTATGAGGATTAGGTTTGAATGCGTAATGAGATTATGTGTACCATATTATTTATCATGGTGGGACCATGTGAACAATTGTTATGATATGATATGACTACTTGTGTGATTTTCAAGAGTAATGAGATTACAATGTTGAATGTGATATAACTATTAAATATGTGTGATTTAATATGATCATGAGCATTGATAAATGTGTAACACTTGCACTTTTAGACTTATTACTCATGCTTATTAGTCTTAGAGCTGAACTTATATGAATGAATTAATGCAATTATCTTGTTTTGTAGTTTTGGTGATAATCAAGAGAATATGGACTTAAACCAAGACAATTCAAGCTTTAAAGCATCCAGCTCTGTTGCCGGAGAAGGAGGATTTCAAGCCCAATTACACCTTGAAGATATAGGAGAAAGCCTAAGGAGAATCCCCAAGAAGAAGTTCAAAAGACAACTCAAAGAACCACCCAAAAATAGAAGAATGCTGCACTCTAAGATCAAGCGCAGACACAAGGATCGATCGCATTGTGATCGAGCGCAATACCTTGCAATCGAGCACATACGGGATATCAGCAGTGCACGGAATTGGGTTTGCACGCAATTGATTGTCTTATCCTTTTTGGACAACTTCAAAACTGAGGAAAATATTTAAAGACTCCATATGAGAGGGAGAAAATGAATTAGTTATCTTTTTTTGGAATTTCGTTAGAGTTATAGATGTGGTTTTGCGTTTTTGTGAAAAAGAGAATGGAAGGACATTAGCAGCAATTAATGGATATAGATTTCTACACACCAATGTTAATTTCCAGCCCTTCCATGAGTAGCTAAACTTCCTGCGGAACATTGATGTAAACTTTAACTTTTTGATTATGGTTTAATTTCATGAATATTAGATTTTCAATTTAATGCTTGATGGTTGCAAGTCCAGAGGATTGCTAGGAAATTGGACTTAGTTTTTATCAGTTTTGACTAAAACCCTTTATTGTCTTAGAATTTGTTTTGTCTTAATTGAAATTTAATGTTTTTTATTTTCTGTGATTATAGAAATATTGATTATGCAACAGTGCTCATTGTCATTAGATTAAGAGGGCTTGATAGTCCATGCCTAGGAAAGACGGGTTGTACTGCAATTAGAGGTTAGGTGGACAGTCTGTGCCAACCGAAGATGGATTACAGTTGTCCATTATGATGATGTGAAATCTGATTGAGAGAGTTTGATAGTTCTTGCCTAAAGAGGACAGATTGTCATACAACCCTAGTTTAGAGTAGTTAGTGTATACAGTTTGTGCCAATCGATGATGGACTATGCTTATTCCTTTTGATGATATTTTCTTGGCGACATTGTTATGAGTTTGTAGCCACACAAGTCATTATCAAACATTAATTTGATTATCTTAATTTCATGAGATGAACCATAGTCATTAGGTTAGAGGGATCATCAATATTCTACCCTTCCTCCATTGAATTTTCATCACGTTGAATTAGTTTACCCTTAGTTGTTAGAATTAACTTAAAAAAAAAATCCAATCAAATTCTACATAGTCAATCTAGAATTTATTCTGATAATTTGGTTATTTAACCCCTTCAGTCCTTGAGGTTCGACACCCTCAAAATAACCTTATCCTATAAGGATTCATTCTATTGCGAGTGATTTATCATTGATCATAAACTCCACATCAATTTTTGGCGCCGTTGCCGGGGACTGCTTTTCGGTTTAGAGTGCTATATTGTTAGATTAAGTCTAGTTGGATTTGTAGTTTTTATTTTATTTCATTTTTTTAATATTTTATGGCCGTGGTATACTGTATCAGGTACTATCTGAATTCTGGGATCGAGCGCAACCTCCTGTGATCGAGCGCACTTGCATGCGATCGAGCGCATTGCGATCGAGCGCAATTTTTTGGGATCGAGTGCAATAGAGCAGAAGTGCAGTTCTTGCTTGTAAACTCTTCCAGCAGCCACCAACAGCCAGGTAAGTATCTAAACGTATCTTTTTATTTTAGTATTATTTCCATCACTGGTGTATGTTAGGTAGGCGTTCTTTTTCTTACCAATTCTACCTTGCGACCTAGATTTAGAACGTACTCTTAGAGAACGTAAGGCCCAGAGAGACTCTAGCTTGGTAGGAAAACATACAACTCTAAGAATGGATCCAGAAGAAGAAGAGAGACCCATCTTGCTTTGGGATCATTACATCCCTACCACTTACACTTCTCCTTGTCTTCAGCCGCAAGTTGTGGCAACTCACTATGAAATTAAGTCCAGCATCATACATATGCTTTCATCTTTTTATGGACTTAATAATGAGGATCCTTACATGCACATCGACGAATTCCTCGAAATCTGCTCTACCATTAAATTGCGGAATTTTTTCGAGGATTCTTTAAGGATGCGGCTCTTCCCCTTTTCACTAAAGGACAAAGCCAAACATTGGCTTAATTCCTTGGAGGCTAATACTATCACAACATGGGCTCAAATGCAACATGAATTTTTAATGAAGTATTTTCCCATAGGAAAGACCAACCAGATTCTCAGAGTTGTCACTAGCTTCTCCCAAAGTGAAGGGAAGACATTTCATGAGACATGAGAGAGACTTAAAGATTTACTTAGGAAGTGCCCACACCATGCTATTCCCAAATGGAAACTTGTACAATGTTTTTATGATGGTTTGAGTGAACCACATAGGCAAATGGTAGATACATCATGTGGTGGAACTTTTATGCTTAAAAGTGAATGAAACATGGATTCTCTTTAAGCATCTTGGTTAAAACTCTGTACAACATACTTAACCTAGTCGCAGGACACTTGGCCCTAAAGCCCCTAAGACTGAAATTCTCTTTGAGGTGAATAATTCATTAGATGTGACTACTAAGGTTGATGCATTATCACGAAAGCTAGACCAACTTATGGCAGCTGGTTTTCCTCCTATCACTCCACGTCACATGTCCATCCCAATTGAACCATGTGCATTATGCTACAATCCCTCACACCATGCAGGAGATTGTCCTACATCGGGATAGTTTTCTGACATGTCTCATGAACATGTAAATGCTGCTTTCTCCAGACCGGGTAATGATCCATACTCAAACACTTTTAGACTTATTACTCATGCTTATTAGTCTTAGAGCTGAACTTATATGAATGAATTAATGCAATTATCTTGTTTTGTAGTTTTGGTGATGATCGAGAGAATATGGACTTAAACCAAGATAATTCAAGCTTTAAAGCATCCAGCTCTGTTGCTGGAGAAGGAGGATTTCAAGCCCAATTACACCTTGAAGATAGAGGAGAAAGCCTAAGGAGAAGCCTCAAGAAGAAGCTCAAAAGACAAGTCAAAGAACAACCCAAAAATAGAAGAAGACTGCACTCTGCGATCGAGCGCAGACACAAGGATCGATCGCATTGCGATCGAGCGCTTACGGGATTCAGTAGCACACGGAATTGTGAAGAGTTTTGGGTTTGCACGCAATTGATTGTCTTATCCTTTTTGGATAACTTCGAAACTGAGGAAAGTATTTAAAGACTCCATATAAGAGGGAGAAAATGAGTTAGTTCGTTTTTTTTTTGGAATTTCGTTAGAGTTATAGATCTGGTTTTGTGTTTTTGGGAAAAAAAAGAACGGAAGGACATTAGCAACAATTAATGGATACGGATTTCTACACACCAATGTTGATTTCCTGCCATTCCATGAGCAGCTAAACTTCCTCTGGAACATTGATGTAAACTCTAACTTTTTGATTATGGTTTAATTTCATGAATATTAGGTTTTCAATTTAATGTTTGATGGTTGCATAGTCCATAGGATTGCTAGACAATTGGGCTTAGTGTTTATCAGTTTTGACTAAAACCTTTTCTTGTCTTAGAATTTGTTTTGTCATAATTGAAATCGAATGTTTTATTTTTTGTGATTATAGAAACATTGACTATGCAACAATGCTCATTGACATTAGATTAAGAGGGTTTGATAGTCCATGCCTAGGAAAGACGGGTTGTACTGCAATTAGAGGTTAGGTGGACAGTCAGTGCCAGCCAAAGATGGATTACACTTGTCCATTATGATGATGTGAAATCTGATTGAGAGAGTTTGATAGTTCTTGCCTAGAGAGTATAGATTGTCATACAACCCTAGTTTAGAGTAGTTGGTGTATACATTTGTGTCAAGCGATGATGGACAATGCTTATTCCTTTTGATGATATTTTCTTGGCGACATTGTTATGAGTTTGTAGCCACACAAGTCATTATCAAACATTAATTTGTTTATCCTAATTTCATGAGATGAACCATATTCATTAGGTTAGAGGGATCATCAATATTCTACCCTGCCTCCATTGAATTTACCCTTCAGTCCTTGAGGTTCGAGACCCTCAAAATAGCCCTATCCTTTATCATTGATCATAAACTCCACATCAATGCTAATACATTGTGACTGTTATTATCTGTTGATTGAAATTGTATGAATTATACCTGTGTTGTTATGTATTTATGAAGATAGTTGTTATAACTTCTTTGCTTTTCTCTACGAGGCTTCGGTTGACCCTTTTATTGAAATAGGTGATCAGTTCGTTTGGTGTGCCGGTCTGGAGAAGAGATTCATTTAGTTTTAGTTACTTGACTTATTTATGATGTTTCATACATGGTTTTTGTTGACTTTGTTTTGACCCCGAGTGGGATTGAACTTGTACTTGATTAGAATTCTATTTCGTTTATGTGGGTTAAGCTTAACATACATAATTTGAGCTACAGGTTTTTATTTATTTAAGAATTCTGCTGATTTATGGTTTTAGACTCTGATTAACCAGGACAATGGTTATGTATTGTGAATGGATATCGGCGTCCACGTAGTGGATCCGAAGGTTATTCCCTTGAAAATCCTAGAGATCCTATATCTCGGATTTAGGGCATGACAGAGTGGTATCAGAGCTCTTGGTTTTAAGTTGTTTGGGCTTTGGGAGAATCTTAGGGAATAGTGAAATCCTAGGATGAAAACCTAGAAACATGTGAACCAATGAGCCACATCTTTGTATTGTGTGAAATATATTCTGGTATAATATGTGATTAAGTGACGTGGTATGGTTATGTGCCTATGTACGTATACATGTGTTAAATTAGGACTATCATACTCCATAATTAGAGACTTGTTACTTGTGTGATTGCTGTAAGTAGTAAAGCTAGTTTATACAAAAGTATAGTGAGACCCTAGAACCATAACATAGAAACTTGTTAAAGCTAGAATTCACTTCTATGAATCCGTGATCGGTGATGTCTTGTAAATTATTTGGTATGGTGTAAGTACATCATTGGTATACCTTTTGCTTACATATAATTGTGTGATTACTCGCTATAATTTCTCTAGGCTGAAGATCTAGATCCTATCAAGTTTTTTAAATCTAGGAAGAAGCATAGAGATATGTAAACTTAGGAATCACATGAGATTTTGTAATGAGTATAACTATCACGAACCAAACCGGAAAATTCCATTTCTGAAATTTTCAAGCTTTATTCATGACTCTCACCCCATATTGCTACGGGAGTGGAAACAATAGTCAAAGCATCAGCGGAAGAATATAAGAGTTCCAGTAAGATATAACTAACATAAACAAAAATCTAAACTATTACACATTAATAAAATGAAAGTATAATCCTAGTAAGACTCTACTACTAAATCCAGATTTCTATACCCATTCTCAGGCTTTCTCTTCCTAACCAAGCTCCAAAACCTAAAAAATATAAATCAACAAACATAAGCTGGAACCCCGAATAAGTAATCCTTCAATACAAGGTATTTACCCATATCTTAATATTATGAGAAAAGAATAATATATATTGTGATGAGGATAATATCTGTGTTTACCGTGGTGAAATATAAAACATCAAAGATCACGCATTTCATTGTCCTATCTCAACCTCATTGGGTATGTAATCATAAGTCAACATCATAGTATTCACATGCCTAATTCTATATGGAAATTAGATCAAGTGTATAATACACTTAATACTCGAAATAATATCAACAAGGAATATGCAGTGCACATGCAAAGGGTGGTGCTGTATGATATGTCAAATATAGTAAGTTTTCACATGATCGATCCGTCCTTTGAGCAAATTGTCTTATCGAACCATCCCCCTATAATAGGGCCTTCACAAGGATAGGAGATTATATGTGCGCAACATAATTTTAAGGGTTTTCAACCTAGAAGGCACAATCCCCCCACTTGATTTTTGATCATGGGTAATACTCCAAGGTATCATCAAAACGAATTGCCCTCAGGGAATCATACATATTCACATTCAACAGAAGGGTAAAATCATGATTCAATTCTTTTTCCAAGCCGCACTAATGTGAAAAACCTTGGGAATCATCTTACCACAAGTCTGGGAGGTATACCAACACAAGGGCTCTCTCGCAGCTTGGGCGGAAACAATAAGGTCCTCTCATGGGATAAATGGTTCAATAAGTCAATTTATCTCATATGAGAGTATAAATCGAAAGGAATTATATGGAGTAATAGACTAAGACACTACAGTTGGAAGGTACATATGCAACTCATTGTATTCAAGTCCGTCAATTTAATGCAATACACAAAATGATTCACATACATTTATTCGTTTCTGCATTCACATGGGCACAATCCCATGATTCTACACTACCACACACTATAATGCAAAATAGCAAAATAACAAAAATTAAGTATAAACAACCTTATAACCATGGAACACCTGACATAAGTCAATAGTTCTTAAACATCTAGCCTAAAGAATGAAGCATAGAAGTGTGCGGACCATTACAAGCATCACACAAACATTATATAAAAATGGCAGATAAGAGTAAAGAAGGAATTTGCATAAACAATCACATACAAGGAGAAACATCAAATATTACTATTAATGCCAATTTCTATATCTAGACATATATAAAACAAGGTAAAATAACCAAGGGATGGGTTTTTGGACTATTCCCTTAAGATCCTTAAATATCATACTATGGTGCTAAATCCAGATATGCTAAACCTTTGGTTTGAGGGTTCATATTTTGATCGACAAGGTTACTACGATCAATAATATAGTAGAACAGTAGGTCTAGGGACAATACATATGCTCATAACTTAACATCAAGGATTGGACCGGAGGAGCCTCTCGGCGAGATACTCGGCGTACTCTCGGTGCGCTGTGAAAGGTTATTAGGTGCCAAATGTGACGAAACCTCGGGAACTGGTCTTAGTGGGTCTCATTAGGTCAAAACTAATCCTAACTCAACTTCCAAAATGGGGATCGACGGGGTACTCGGTGCACTGAAAAAGGTCTAGGTGGCTTTTCCAAGAACTGGAAAATCCCCAAGAAGGCTTGGCGGACTCTTCAGCGAGCCGAGGAGGTCGCCGAAGCCCGGGATCAGGGTATTTCTGGGTGAAATTTCACATGGAAGTCTTAAATCACCTAATGGAGCTTCGAAATAGGTTTCTAGGTCAAGGGGAACAGTCCAAACCATGTATCTACTCATTTCTCCCTAAATCCCAAACCCTAGAAACTGAAATCAATTCAATCAGTTCACATGGGTCGTTGACAAGGCATAGGGTCTCAAAGGCATTGGATTTGGCATGGGATTTGATCCTTAAAACATGTAATCTAACTGTCAAATTCATGGGGGAAGGAAGAACACAATCAATAATGATCTTTCCCTATGATCACAACATTGAAATACAACTAAATAACACTTGTATCGAAAGAAAACTCAAATTGGGGTGTCACTGGGTCGCATCCGATGTCGCTCAACTTGCATTTGAAGGGATTGAAGCTTTTCTTCTCTTCTTCTCCAAGAGCTCCACAAAACAGAAAAGAGATGAGAGGGAGAGAAATATGTGTAAATGAGGTTATGAGATTTAGGTTTTCTATTTATAGGTCTATAAGGGCAAGGTTATTATTTAAAGTAAGTATGGGGAAACAGGGTTTCTAGCTTTATTTTACCAAATTGATCACCTAAATAATTTATGATGTTGTGATTATACTTTGGGGCTTCAAATGGATCTTCTAAGTTGTTTGGACAAATTATTAGCTTGCTAAGTGATAATATCTCTTATTTATCCGAATAATTCAATTACTAACTTAACTCTGCTTTTTAAATCTATTAAGCCAACCTAATTTGTTTTAGTGTCCTTAAGAAGGTGTGTAGTGTGACTTATAGGAATAAGGATTCTATGTGGGTTAAACCTAATTTATTAGTGAGATTAGTTGCTAGATGACTATTCTATGTTAATACTTTGAGCTATAGTTTGAGAATCATTCAGGCTGTTACAATAACCTAATTGGTTTGATGAATTTCGGAAATGCAGTGATTTTTCTATAGTGCGTACTCCTTGTGAAATACTTTGAATTGTGTGTTGAGTCCTTCTTGCAATTGTTTGACATTGTGTAATTATTTCGAAGTGGCGTGCCTTCTATGCTTACATGCAATTCGTGTGAGTATACTTATATAGAACTATCAAACTTTAAGCTTAACGACATGTTGGCATAGGAATTTTACTTATAGAATTATAAGCTTCTTGCTAAGTATTATGTGTTAACTGCTCGATCTGGAGTAGGGTTGCATTGGTCTATATCTTTATTGATAATGCCGGATAGACAATTTGGAGTAGGGGTACCACTACTTCTGAAAAGTCTGGAAGTGCATTATAAGGATGAAATTTATGATTAATATATTGGATTACCTTGTCTTTAAACGACATGATGATCAAAGACATAAAATCGTTTGATTGATATGACTATAAAATTAATTAGGATACTTAATCAAATTATTTTCCAAAAATTGGAGACAATGCAGTTGCAAATGCATTGAATCAAATTCCTTGAAAATAGAAAGTAATTAGACATATACTCAAATGAATGAAAACTAAGTATTAACCTAATTAAAGTGATATACCTCGAATTGAATGATTTTGTAAGAAAGCATATTATAATCGAATATGCAACAAGAACGAATGTAGTTATTATTATGTAATATACAAAAGAAATTATCTTGGTATGAACTAAATGTGAAATTAAACATAGTGTAAATAATACATGTTACGGGAAAACAAAAGGCGTGAGTGTATAAAAATTATAATATTGAATTGTAGATAAGTGAATTGTGTAATTATAGTGTATGATGAGTGGTACATGTGTAACTTGAGTATGTTTGAGATATTAGTAGTGTGGGAATGCCTAGAGTGTGAATTACTTATGTTTTGTGTGAGGTCCTTGGTGACCAAGTGATAAGTGTAGGTTTTCTTGATGTAGTTTTATGGTTAGGCTATGCCTAACAACCCTACATTGTATTCATTTTATCATCTTCATTCTGTGTATGTGTTTGAGAATTATGCATTATATCATCCACGTCTATAACAACTTTGCATGTGTTTATCTTTCATCATCTGATTGTTGCATGGCTGTTGGTTGCCGTCATTAAGTGTGTATTTGTGATGTAAATGCGTTTAGTGATTGATTGCCTTGTGTTATGCGCATCTTCACTCTTTGTTTAGTGTTATGTGAATTTTTTGTGATAATGGAACGTTGTGTGGGTGACCAAATAGTATGGTAATACTATGACTAATACTTCTGTAGCGGTCTTAGAACTTGTAATACAAATATAACAAAGTGTGCGACTTAATGTGTGTATTGTGATTTTAGTCTTGTTAAATTTATTAAATGATAACAATTAGCCATATTAATTACAATATAATATTTATTCCATTGGGATAAACAGAAGTTTAGAAATAAATGACTATAGAAATTATAATGGTTAGGAATATATGCAGCTGACACTCATAAACTTTAGACTCAACACTTTCCTATTATGAAAGTGAACGTAAAGCAAAATCATAAATCGGTTGAGTAGGTAATCATATGAACATTCTCTACAAACTAGTTCTTTTTATCATACGGTGAGATTTATGATTGATTATAATTAACAGCGTGATGACATTAATGTTATAAATTTCACACTAGGGTGATTGAAATTTATATACATAGATATCTTCATTTTATTCAAAACATATGTGACGCGGAATTAAGATAGTAGGATGACTTCACCCCACTAATATATTGCAAAATAGACTCAATTGTTAGTTCGAATACAGAATAGGGACAACTATAAATTTTGGGACGAAATTCCTTTAAGGGGGTAGACTATAGCGACCCGTGTCTTTAAATTATAATTAATAAAATTTAATTGTAAGTAATAATGAAAATCTTTTGTAAAACATTATATAAGGTTGTGTATCTAAATAATTGAAATTAGTAGAATTTGTAATTACAAAAAAATAAAAGGTCCATCGTGTAATATTATAAACAATGGGGTCACTTAAGTAATTTTAAAAACTTATGGAGGCTAGGGTTTGAAGTGGATGTGTTGGACAAAGGGGATGGAGGTGTTTATGAACCAAATCATTAGGGGTAGTTTAGACTTTCCTTTAGACTGAATTTGAATTAGGAAGTTATGGATAGAGATGGGAAGAACTAATTCTCTCCACCTTCTAAAAGGGACACATGTAAGCATGCAAAGGTTTCCATAACCTATTCCTTTGCTTTGATGTACATGATCAAGAAAGGAGAACCAAATCTGGGTTTTGCTGTAGAGAAAAGGAAGAGACAAGGAAAAAATAGAAGAAGAGAGGAGGAAAGAAGGAAGAAAGGCTATGGAGGAAGAAGGCTAAAGGAAGGCTTGTGATCATTTATTGCTGAAATATCTGTAGGGAAAAGATCTCAGAAGAAAGAGGTAGGGATTCCCATCGATTTTATGGTAATTATATCCATGGATCTTAACGATGCTATAGTTATAAGTCGGATTGCATTATTTCATGATTTTAGGCATGATCTGAATAGTGATCTTATAGTATGTTGAACATGAACATTGAATAACATATTATGAATGATCGTATGTCTACATGATTAAGCATGTTTAGAATTGAGTCTAATGTACTTGTGATGATCCTATGAGTTCTTGTAATTAATTATGATTTTCTGGAATTAATTCAAGTATGTCGATTGATTTATGTAAGGAAAATCTACATGTATAGTCTAGATTTGATAGGTTAGGTTTTGATCAACTGTATGATGATTTGAAGTTAATATTTGATGTTTATAAGGGTAAAAAATATGTTTTTGAGAGTATGGGCATGAAGCCCTATGAAAAAACCCATTTCGTGACATCTACCAAAAAATCCCAGAAAATGCATACTCTCGAGACAATCTACCGAGGCTCGGTACATCATCTATCGAGATTCTCGGTAGGTACCGAGGATCTACCGAGCCCCAAATGGAGCCAAATCTTAGGGAAGGTTCCCTTGAGGTGTTTTATACATGTTTATGAGGTTGGTCTGTCTGCAAATGGGATGATTAAGATCGAATGTTAAAAAGTATATGATGGGCTTTGAAATTCAGGAAAATAGGGCAGTCCTGGATGTGGTATGATGAGATTTTGACTTTAAAGAGTTTGGACTTAGATATTGGATTACATGATAAGGTGGGGATGGTTAGCAATGTTAACATAGGAAATTGAGTGGTTTGAGTGGTGCTTGTAGCATTCACTGTTCTATCTTATGATTGGTTCCACTGTTGATGTAACAACACGAAAAACTGAAACAGAGAATTCCTTATATATAAGGGTATATTTGTAATTTAATATGATAAGCTTGTAACGACCCGAACCAGATTTTTCCAATTTCATGGGTTATCCAGTCCAAGCGTCACCTTCACCTCGTATTTCTAC
>JAUPMG010060736.1:0-13536 GCA_031762675.1 Pachysandra terminalis | reverse complement strand
TCTATATATATATATATATATATATATATATATATATATATATTTTTTTTTTTTTTTTTGAAGATTCCCTAATTTCCCTCAATTGGTGAAATTTTACTCCAGATTGTAAATTTCCCTCAAAAAATCTCTTGAAGGTTTCCTTCTCTAGGAGGGAAAAATTCCATGAATAGCAAAATTTAATACCTTTGTTGGGGCCTTAAATGACTACAAACTCAGAATAACATGAAACGGTCTGTTGAATTTTGTTGCGGCTTTCTAATTTTTATATTAATGATATTATTTACTTTTCAGACCCCTAATTTTATTTATGTGTTCCCTAAGTGAAATGTAAGATGGCATACGTACTTAGAATTTGATTTGAGCTGCCTGACATGGTGCACCACAGTTGGTTTGACTATTTGGCTAGGCTCAGGTTAGATCTTTTAACAAGTATGTTGTTTTGCGTTTTATCTAATGCTGTTAAAGGCGGTCTCCTAGGCAACTATAGATTTTTAGGAAGACATGGGCAATGCTTGCCTATGCTTGCCTATGCCTGCATTGCCTAGGGAATTGGCTGGAAATCTAGGTGATTGTCTAGGTGTGATTTTGGGCCAGCCAAATGCTTAGCCTAATTAATTACGTACTTTTGAAATTTTTTAATCTTAGTTGTTAAGCTTGCAATGAAGTGATAATGTATTAAGCTATTAGTAAGAAAGTATTTCTTAACTACATATGATAAATTATTTCTAATTGATAATAACTAACTTAACCATTTTTTGTACGTATAAAAGCTTATCAAGACTTCATTCAATTAGGAGGTGCCCAGCCATCTAGATAAGGTTCTCTTCCCCCCACTCCCCTCCTCTCTTCAAGGTCCAAACGTTAATTGCTATTGTCTAGAGTTCTTTGCATTTGTGTGTGTATATATACCGTAAAAGTGAAAACCCTAGATGTGAAACAAAAATGAATAGAGAAGAACAAATGAAAAAAATAGATAAGTTGACCTGTGGTCGGCCCTCTTATTTTATAAATTAACTAATAGTTTGAATTTACAAATATACCCTTGACACCCTTTTATTAATAATTAAGTTATATTTCAACCCCCTCCCCCTCCCCCAAGCTGGAGAATATATGTCTCCCATGCCCACCTTGGAGACATATACTTGCACATTCGTAAATACCCATTGACAACCAATGGCATATTTTAGTTATGTACTCATGACAACAAATCTGTCACAAGTACATAAAGCATCCATTTCTTCTCCCATAGCTTTCTTCCATCCAGGATGAGTGAGTGGGCCGTGATAACTTTTAGGAACAGAAACAGATGAAAGAGATAAGACAAAACTACGATATGAATGAGACAAGTGATCAAATGATACATAATGGGAAATGGGAAATTGAGTACAAGAACGTTTACCATTCCTTGTGGCTTTAGGAAGAGTAAGATCTAGTGGAACTGAAGAAACACTAGATGGATCTCTTGTTGAAGAAGGCTGATGGGAAGGTGAGTCGTCGAGTAGAACTATCTCTCTAGTCACCTTTTTATGTTGATTTACTCGAAGTGGTTTCTCATGCTGAAGTGACATATCTAAAATAGGCTTCTCAAGAGCATCAACAATTTCAGGAAGAGGAGTAGACGTAGGAATAGTATTGGAGGATTGAGTGGGAGAAGATAGTAACTCAGCTTCAAGAGCACGACCATCATCAGAAAAATAAGTACTTTCAAAGAATGTGACATCTACACTTACAACTATTTTCTAGATATGGGATCAAAACAAGGATAGCCTTTTTGAGTCCGAGAATAATCAAGGAAGATACATTTAATAGCACAAGGAGATAATTTATCACTACCAGGACTCAAATCATGAACAAAACATACACAACCAAAAACCCGTAGAGGAATATGATGCAAAGAAGAGCTGGGAACTAGAAGTGAGCAGTGAATTTGACAATCTAGAATAGGTGTAGGCATATGATTGATCAAGTAACAAGCTGTCAAAATAGTATCACCCCAAGAACCTTTTGGCACTTTCATATTGATCATCATAATGCGGGCAACTTCCAGCAGGTGTCTGTTTTTCCATTCGGCTACTCCATTTTGTTGTGGAGTATGTATACAAGAAGTTTGATGAATCATTCCATTTTCAAAGCAAAAAAGTGTAAGATCATTTCTTCAAAATTCTAAGGCACTATTAGATCAAAACACACAAATATCTTTTTCAAATTGAACTTTTATTTCTTTATGGAATGATTTGAAAATAGACGGGACTTGAGATCTATCTTTCAACAATTCATCCTGGAATAATCATCCACAATGGAGATAAAATATCTAAAACCAAAGACACTTGAAATACGACACGGACCCCGAACATCATAATGAACTAGAGAGAAAGGACAAAGACTTCTTTTTCAACTCGTGGACTAAAAACAGACCTATGATGCTCCCAAATTCACAAGCTTCACACTCCAAGCGAGATCTGGATTGAAATGATGGAACCAGTTGTTTGAGCTTCGGAAGAGAGAGATGACCTAAACGAGAATGCTATTGGAGAGGTGAGACGTGAGAATGAAGAGTTGTTGCAACTTGCTGAGTATGACTATCAAGATAGTACAAACCTTCTGACTCATGCCCTCCACCAATCGCCTTCTTTGTTTGGAAATCCTAGAATACACAGAAAGAAGGTAGAAGGTTATGGAACAGTTAAGTGAACAGGTGAGTTGACTGACATATAAAAGACTGACTGGAAATTTGGGAACATAAAGAACAGAGGACAAGGGAAGTGAGGGGGTTGGGTGAACAACTCTGCAACCCATAACAGTTTGCGTTGAACCATCGGCAAGAATAACTGAAGGACTACTAGGAGACTTGAAACGTTGAGAAAATTGTAGACTCACCAGTTATGTGTGCAGAAGCACTTGAGTCAATGACCCAGGTGGAAGTAGCCTTAGAGGTAAAGAACATAGGAGTACCTGAATGTGCAAGTATAGCGGTAACCGTAGAAGAAGAAGGCTGTATGTTCTTTACCAGCTTATTGTACTCATCACGAGACAAGACTACTAAATCATTTCTAGTATTAGGAGGTTGCATTTGAGCATCAACCAAAGGAGGTTGCATATCTCTAGAATCAGAAGTAGTTGATGCTTGATTAGCCCATCTGGCTTGCCAAACTTATTCCAACACCTATCCAAAGTGTGATCAAGCCTCTCACAATGATCACATTTAATATCACCACGGCCTCTTCCTCCACCTCCATGACCACGGTTTGTGGAGGCTAAAGCAGAATTTTCTTTTGCAAATGAGGCGGCAAAGAAAGAGGACTGAAATGGTACAATTGCACGCTGAAGCCAAGCATAAACATTATCAAGGAAGGTAATGTGTCACTAGCTAAAATCTGCCTTCTTATTGATTGATATTCAGGGCCCAGACCAAATAGAAACTTTGCAACCTGAAACTCTTCTCTCTGCTTCCTTTGTGATTCCAAATCATTAGTTAAAGGTTGATAAATGCTCAGGTCCTCCCACATACCTTTAAAAGTACTATAAAACTCACTCAAACTCTTACCTCCTTGTTGAACAATAAAAATGTTCCCATACAACTGGTTAACTCTTGAAATGTTCTTATCTTGTAAATGCATTTCCTGTTCAGCTTCACACACTTCCTTAACCGTATCTAAGAATATAATGTTAGCACAAATAGTTGGCTGCATGCTGTTCCACAACTAAGTCATGATTAGATAATTCTCTTTCCACGAAATCTCTAAGTCATGATTAGATAATTCTCTTTTCACGAAATCTGCATCTCAGGCTCCACAATTCACATTTGATAAATGCATATTCACAAAATATGGACAACGACCGCAGCAAACCAATGTGATTGCTGCATTAAACAACCAAAGGAGGAGAAAGAACTGAATATCTAATCAGAAATCAGATCGTTGGAAGAAAATGAAATGAAAAGTGAAAAGCAGAAAAAAAAAAAAAAAAAAAAAGAGAGAGAGAGAATATTAGAGCTTGATCTTTCTAGAGGATCAATGCTCTGGTAAAAAGAAACAAATAGAGAAGAAGAAAAGAACGAATGAAAAAATAGAGTAGTTGACGTGATGTAGTCGGTCCTAACTAATAGTTTGAATTTACAGATATACCCTTGACCCCCTTTTATTAATATTTAACATGTATTTCAACTTATATATATATATATATATATATATATATATATATATATACAACTATAATATCATGCCGTGTGACTGTTAAATAAATCAGCTTCCCAACAAGTTGTCTATACCTTGTAGGGTCTTCAAAATCAGGACCATCCACATCTAATTTTACATTAGGATCCATCGGTGTGTTAGCTTTTCTCTCGACATTCCAGTCTCTGAATACTTTCTTTGTGACAGGCAAATACCCCTATTACTTCTAGCTACTTCTATACCAAGAAAATACCTCAATGGCCCCAGTTTCTTAGTCTGAAAGTGTTGTTTAACATACTTTTTCAAGTCTTCCATCCCATTAACATCACTTACGAAGATAATTATATCATCAACAGAGACAATTAGCACAATAATACTAGATGACTATCTACAAACAAACACGGAATGGTCAGCATGGCTTCGATGAAAACCATACGACACTACTACATTGCTGAACTTATCAAACCAGACCTGAGGTGAATGTTGTAGGCCATAGATCACTTTCGTCAACTTACAAACTTTACCATTCTTCCCCTCCCCTTGAGCAACAAATCTTAGTGGTTGCTCCATATAGACTTCTTTCTAAAGATCACTGTGCAAAAATGCATTTTTAATATCCAACTAAAACATGGGCCAATTCTGAAACAATGCTCTCTATAATCTACGGCAATCTACCTCCCACCTTCTTCCCCTTGCTCTCTATAATCAACTATGCCAATTGATTTTTTTTTTGTTTTGTTTAAATGAATGCTTTCAAATTTCAATCTCTCCTGTTATTTTGTTACTGTGATAATGGATTTTTATTTTTTTAATTTTGTTGTTTAAGTAGTTTTATTCATCCTTCTTTTTAATACTATGCGTTGTGATTAATTAATGTTTTCCCTTCACTTGTAAACACTAAAATTATTTGCATTGCCATAAAAGCATGCAAGAAACCTTACTTGCTGGCTACTGCATGATATATTCATTAAATCAGGTTTTTACAAGTCCTTACCTGATTTTTAATTGGAATTCATCTCATTCTAAGAACCTCACATTTAATATGTTTCTGATCATTGTATTATACTATGTTGGTAGGCAATATGTCACTTTAATCATTGTTTTAGAAAATGCTACATTGTTATTGTTCAACGTGCTGCAAGTACTTAGAAATCATGTAAAACGAATTGCTCTAGAGGTTGTTGCCTGGGCACCGGCCTGGTCACATAACTTCCCCTAGCCATTTTAACAACCTTGCTTTTATCTGTCTTCCATATACCTTTTCTTGCCCAACTTTTTGATTTGGCAATATATCATATTGACCTAAGCTAAGCATTATTTCAGAGATTGCTCAAAGTTAGGGAGAAGTTTTTGGAGGCAAAATCAAATGGGGAAAAAGCTTTTAGGAGGAAGGACTATCTATTGGCAATATACTGGTATACATAGGTAATGCTTCTGTAACAAATTATCTTGCATACATGAGCATGCAAGTGAGCAATGTAATTTTGAGTTTCACTGTTACTGTTGTCTAAATTTTCTACTGGGGTTCATCTTAGTTATTAGATGTTACTTTCTCAATTTTGTTTTTGTTCCATGAGATTTGTCTCAGTTACTGATTTTTTTCTCCTTCCATCATCATTATCTGTTTCTTCCTTCATTTTTTCATTAATGTCATTTGAGATTATATATATATATATGTAGTTAACATGTTGAAAAGGAAAAAACTGCACTCAAGATTTTTTTGCCAACACTTTGAGCTCGATTGTGGATTATATACTCTGGAGCAAACTTTTCCACATGTCACAGAAATAATTTTTTAACAACTTAGAAGGTTAATTTGAAGTAACCAAGTTTGCATGGGTTGAATAGTGAGTTTTCACACCACAAGTCCAGTGTTGATTGTCCACATGCAAAAGTTTGTTCTGCAGTGCAGGCATGATCCATACACATCCTACTGATACTAAATCTTTGATAATGAGTTGCATATTCAGTATTTGTGAATTTTGTTTTTTGGGGGCGAGGGGGGTTGATTTTTGACATTTTCCTTTGCAGTCTTCTTCTCATATATTCTTGGGTAGTGTGTTAGAAGACATCTTTAAACAGAACACTTTAGGGATCAGGACCACCAATCTTTTAGGTTTCACTAAATAGATCGTGTACTAGAAATTAGACTGTTCAACTGTTTTTAGCTATTTGTTTCATCTTGTTCTTTTTAAAAGGTTAGAAAATACTGTGAGAATACTAAGAATACGAAAGTAAGAGGGTTAAAAGTGATCCAATATAGATGTTATTTGGAATGGAGAGTGCTGGGTCATGATAGATTAAAATCATTCCACATGGCTATATATTAATGCTCAAGGACTGTTCAAGGCTCGTTAAAAGCAGTTTGTTTTATTTGATATACGTATGTAATTTCCCAAGGACGATTTTGAGAGATCTGATTTTTACTTACAGGGGGGTATCACCAATGTTCTAATTAAAATTTCAACCTATTAATTACTAGGAAGTCAGACAGTATGCTTTGACTCAGTACGAGAGAGAAGCTTGAGATGAATATTGTTCTTGGCTCACGTTCTAGTTCTAGAGTCCTGGAGGTGTGAGTGACGACAATACTAATAACCTGTTATTTCTCTTTCTTGGATGATGTTGATACTTCATCTGGTTTGATCTTAAGAAGCGTATTCATCATAAGCTCTGCTATCTATATCGCTTTAAAACCATGAAGTCTTATCTTGTGTCTCTGTTACTCTTAACCACGATTGCATCATAATGTCATTGGTGCAAGGACATTGGGCACAGCCTCAATATGTTTCTTGATCTGTGAGCTTCATTCTACACAGATGAAGCGAGAGTACAAGCTTCTGTTTTTTCTCATTTTCTGATTGGTGTCACTGCTTTGACAGTAGCCTCTTCGTTATGCTTTTCTTGTCGAATGTGTAACTAGGGAATCGATGCGGATCCCTCCGATGCAACTGTACTGTCCAACAGGAGCCTGTGCTGGGTGCGTATGAAAGAAGGAGGACGTGCTTTAATTGATGCCCAAACCTGCGTTATGCTACGGCCTGACTGGCCAAAGGCATACAGGGAAGGTTCAGCATGGATTTTACTTGAAGTATGTGATTTACTTGTCCAGCTGATCCAATTTTTTTTAATTCAATAACTCAAAACCTTAAGAAATTCTTTCAACTTTTAAAAGTAGTATGATATGATATGATTATTTTTTTGATAATTGAAATGAGGTGAGACGGTTATTTTTTAAAAATTAACCGAATAGAGTACACTGAAAGACAATATTGTCCCTAATTATATTAAACATTTCATTAGATTAAAGGTTAATTTTAAAAAATTATTGGCGCAAGGTAGGTTTTGCCGTTATATATAACCCTAATTATATTAAACATTTTATCAGATTAAAGGTTAATTTTAAAAAAATTAAAAAAATTCTTGGCACAAGGAAGGTTTTGCCGTTATATATAACTAGCGGGTGACACGTATAGTATAGCTTCTTGATAGATTTTTAGAACATGTTAGTTGTTTTATTGCCATGCCATTTTTTTAATAATTTAAATAGGCAAAAACGGTTATTTTGAAAACTTAACCGTCGCGGCCTAGATTAAACCAAAAGACAATATTATCTCTAATTATAGTAAATATTTTATCATATTAAAGATTAATTTTAGAAATTTCTAAAATAAATTTGACATGTTTTCCGATACACCCTCTCATGGATAGATAATATAATATAGTATATTAGTATGGATGAGCATTTTGTAGGAGATAAAAATTAATTGGAGATAAAGCAAGACATTGACACTACAATAATTTCCAAGGTTTCAAGGATCGAATCGATCTGGACCGTATTGGGATCGATCAGGATCGGTCTGGTCCTAAGCCACATTACAACTGTTGTATAGTGAGGCTCTGGATTGGATCGATACAATCGATACTGTTTTTTTTTTTTTTTTTAAATTATGAATTGGATTGTCCAGAAAGATATCGGTCTGGACCGGTTTGTTATTGATCGGTCCCGACCAATAATGCCGGTTCGACGATCGGTCCAGCCGATCCAAAAAAAAAATTGGTGGTACAAATTTTGTACCGGATCCAGACCAGACAGTATCGCCGGTCCGGATCGGATCGGCCAGGACAGGTCCGGTTCCCGATCCCAAGACCTTAAACCTTGGTGATTTCCTTGTTTACCAAACCCACAAGTTTCGGGTTTAAATTCCGCCCCGAATTTATGAGTGGCGGTTACTTTTCTTGGCGCGTTTTCCATTGTATTCATTATATATTCCGTTTCGAATTTCCAAAACATTTCTAAGAACTCAAGAAAGCCTAATGGCTTCTCCTTCAGGTCTGTAGTAACTGATCCTTTACTTTTTCTTTCTTTTGATTTTGATTTTATTGATTCTAATCTGTAGCTAAAACAACAGGTTCTCCTTTTCTTGACGCTGCTGCATCTGGAAACCTTCCTCTTTTCCAGAGTATAAGATCAATTCTCTTTTTGTTTTTGTTTAATTTTTTTTTTAGGGTTTATGAGTTTCTTCCCTGTTTTTAGCTTAGACTGAAAGTTCTTTTTGTTTCTTTATTTTAGAGATTGCTGCAAAGCTTTTCAAAAGGAAGGGAGTGTCAAGAACAGTCAATGACATTAAGGATTCACATGGTCGAGGAGCTCTTCATTTTGCTGCTGCAGAAGGGAGGATTTTTGTCTGCGAGTATTTGGTGGAGGAACTGAAGGTTAATGTGAATGTGACAGATGGGAAAGGTATAATTCTTGTAGAGTTTGCTATTAGATTTCTGTTTGTATGTTGAGATTTTTTGAAAGAAGGTTTATTACTAAAGAAAACTACCAAGGATGAGAAATAATGGATGGAAAAGATTAAATATGCTACATTTGATGATGAAGGTTTGCTCTTAATTTCATGAAACATGTAATAAGCATATACTTTAAAAGAAGAGTGAACAATGATCATGATGGTACATAACTTATCATCTTGGTCAGTCAATCTAAGCCTTCTTCTCTCTCTCTCTCTCCCTTCCCTTTCTTTTTCCCTTTTTGTTTCTTTTCTTGGTCTGGACTGCCATCAAGTTCTTTATTGACTGCATCAGGTTCTGAGTTTTCCAGGGTTTAAAGAATTGGTGTTGGTAACTCTTAGCAGTTGGGCTCCGATTATGGAGCAGCAGATCCATACCAGTATCAGACTGGATTGGTCCAAGATATTGGGTGAATTAAGGGCTGTTTCATGTAATGGACCGTCCGATTCCTACTTGTATACTTTAAACCATGGATTTTATTTCTCTCTCGATATTCTCATGTGGACCTGCTTCTGTCTAGTTCTGTTGATGTTGTCAACCTTGTCGGCCCACAAAGGTAGACTGATCTCTTAAAAGAATCTGTGTATATTAGCAATTCGGTCACTTCTTTGATGCCATTTTTGTTTCATGAAGGGGGAACTCAGACTCTTATTTTAGGGGGGGTGTGTGTGTGTGGCGGGGGGATGCTCATTCATTTCCATTTGATTGAATGTATTAATCTTGGTTCTGCCTTGACATACCTTATCCTATTCAGGGTTTCCCACCCTACTGCCATTGTTTCATGTTTGGATTTGTCTCAAATTACTTGTGGGTAGGCAAATTGTTTTTTGTTTAGGAATTTATCTTGGTTTTTGTTTTATTGAAAGTAAAATGTATTTTTTCTTAGTTGGTGTAGGAGTGTTTTTGAATTTCCTTATGGGAATATAATTTTGGGATTCCATAGAAGGAGTTTTTGGCCTAGGGTTTTTTTGCAAGGCATTTTGGAAGTTCTCCTTTATGGAAAGCTTTGTTTGGGGGTACCTCACTGCCCATAGGGAGAGTGTTTGTAACTGGCCTTAGATTCAGCTACCTAGTACCACCCCTAAAAGAGAAAATATTTTGAAGCAACAGAAACTGAAGAGAAAAACCATTTCTTGGTATGCTTTTAGATGATGATGTTGACTTCATATGGGAGCACGTTGAAGACTTCGAACTACACTCTCTTTCTCTCTCTCTCTCTCTAGCTTTTGATGATTCTCGTTTGTGCCTATGTTACATGGAGTCGGGTATGAGTGTCAGATACGGGCGTGTATCTAGTTGTCAGACTCGTCTAATCTCCATAGCATATGACACAAGGACTCGGCCCATGTACTATATATTTAGTACCAAAATGTGATAATACCTATACACAATAATATTTTCTACTCATTTTATACTTGACAATTAAGTAGAGAAGCAAAATAAATGAGGGATTTGTTTAGAATAGAGGGAATTTATGTTAAAGAATAACTGGACACAGCTCATACCCAGGTCGTATCATGTTGACGTGGATACATTGGGTTAAGTAGAAGAGTCAAGGTAACATAGGTTTGTCTCCAGACATATCTATATAATTCAGTTGTCTGCTGGACTGGGATTTTGAGTAATACATCCATTTGCTTTGAAATTAGTTTCTTCAGCTCATAGTTTTAATACTACACTAATCTGAATTTGATATTCCAATGGCATTAATGTGCTGTTTGCACTCTTACACAGGTGAAACTCCTTTCGTTCTTGCAACTCGACGAGGGCATATTGACATTGCAGTCTATCTTCTTGATAATGGTGCTGACCCTACTGCATCAATTGGCTCAGAATTTTCTCCTTTCCATTATGCTGCAGAAAAAGGTTTGCCTCCTTTCAAATATATATATATATATATATATTTGGTAGATTGTGGGATTTGATTTATACGTGTTTATTTGAATGTCTTTTGTATGTGCATATTAGATGTATACCAAATTTATGCATTTCCATTTTCCATATTGCAGCTTACAAATATATGAAAGATATTATAAAATAACCATATAGAATGCCTTGGGTTTGATTATATTTCTGCTGTGCATGTTCATTCTTTTGGAAGCTATTGAATGGACCAAACCTTTTGCAATTGAAAAATATACCTTCAACTGTTTTAATGGCTAACTATAATTATATGTGCATCGTTACTCTTCCATAGATAGGAAAAAATATTTTACAACATAAATAAGGTGAATCCTCCAAGTTTAGCAGTTTTAGCTGGTAGCTAATTATGCTTAAATCTTCTTTCGGTATTAGAGATGTTCAATAGTGATAGTAGCTAACAGAAACAATTATACCACTCAATGGTCCTCTATGTGAATTTTGCAAATTTGTAAGCACCTTGATTTTCTACAATAGATGGATATATAACCAACAAAAGCATGATTATAGTGGGTCAGAGAACCACTTTTAATGGTGTTTATATCCACACGTTGATACTAGAACCATTGTTGTAGATAATGGCTGGTAGTCTCTCTTTATCTTTCTGTAATTGTGAATGTGTGCCTACATCTATGTGTATATCCCTACCTGTATTTGTTTCTCATCTCTGTATGGGCTCCTATCTATTTCTGCCACTTAAAGAAGCAACTTGGCTGACCTAGGCTAGCTTTATATTCAGTTATCTGGACTAGCCCCACATTTATTGTGCGTCCCCCTTGACCAAGCCCTATACCCATCATGTATTGGACAATTTCTCAAATGAACAAGTGCCTCTTCATATTTTCAAAATTTCAAATAAAAAATTGATGTGTACTTTTCTTTATTCTTTTTTGCCAAATGGATTCACGCCATCAAGAGAGGTTGAGTGGCAAATAAATGGGTTTTTTTCAAGCTGCCACCTCAGCTCCCACATTTGCCCATTCAGTTCTTTTCATTGGACAGCCAGTGTTACTAACCGGTCCTCACATCTAATCCCTTTATCTGTTATACTTAGAGACATTAGCTTGAATCATTATTCTTTTAAAGGAAATTCAAATTGGGTTTCATGGAAGCGAAGATATTTGCAGCGAAGAAATTATTAAAACTGAATTGAAAAAGTGGATGAACCACAGTGACTTGAATTTGCTCCAAGACCATGCTAACATCAAGGAAATACTGGCTTTTAATTTTTTCTTTCTAAGAATATAAACCCACATCCCCATCTCCATTAAGCTGAACTTCGCCTGCAACAACAACATTGCCGAGTACAAAGCATGCATTGCAGGACTCCAGGCTGCTTTGGAGTTCTCAGTGAGGCACTTGGAATTCTTTGGTGACTCAAATAAATTGGTTTTTTCAAGCTGCCACCTCAGCTCCCACATTTGCCCATTCAGTTCTTTTCATTGGACAGCCAGTGTCACTAACCGGTCCCCATATCTAACCCCTTTATAAAGCTGAGTTGAAAAAGTGGATGAACCACAGTGACTTGAATATGCTCCAAGACCTTGCTAACATCAAGGAAATACTGGCTTTTAATTGTTTCTTACTAAGAATATAAACCCAAATTGTGTTTATATAGTTTCCAAATTAAATCCGCTATAGATACCTACTCTTGAGAGTATAACTCCGACATGTAAGACAATATGTTGATGCTAGTTGTATAATGCCACTTGTTTCAGATGCTGTGTACCAGTGCACTCTATTTATGTATGTGCAAATACTTATACATGCAAAGACAGATAAAGTAGGATCTCTAGAATGAGCCTAGCAATCCGTGACCATAAATTTGACCGTTGATATTGATCCATATTGATTAAAATGTGTCCTTACAGTGGATCAGCTTGGAACAAATATGGAACATGACTTCGACAATATACATTATGATTTTGTGCACGGTAAGGTAACAAGTAGAGATTGTAAGATAAACACAACAACACTATTTTAAATCCAAACAAAGGAGGAAATACCTCCACAAAATCTGATGCATTGTGAAAAAAGAGAAGTCCTCTTGCACTAGGATGTTACGTAGAGGCATTGGATTAACCATAAAAGATGTCAACCCTGAAAACCTGAAAACTCCTTTAACCTTGCCGGAAAAGGGAGAACATCAGCTATATCGAAGAAGAAATTGATCATCGCACTTGAATTGTACCAACAAGGGGATTAAAATGTCTCATAGATTCAAGCTTCAAAGTAAAATTCTTTGAATCTCTTAAACACTAGC
Organism: Pachysandra terminalis; assembly: GCA_031762675.1. Classification (NCBI taxonomy): domain Eukaryota; kingdom Viridiplantae; phylum Streptophyta; class Magnoliopsida; order Buxales; family Buxaceae; genus Pachysandra; species Pachysandra terminalis. The sequence goes on along the minus strand of JAUPMG010060736.1, from coordinate 387 downwards.
TAGTGGGGAAGCTTGCGGTCTAAGAAACTTAATTCTGTCCAAAAGTCACTTGTTGTAGAGATTCTGACTTGTAAATATGAAGAATGAATAATTATATTCAGCTTACTTGTGAATAAAGAATACAAGGATCCTATTTATAGGTTAGCACTTAACCTATATTTCTAACACTTAACCAATGTGGGACCACCATATAGACACTTTACATATTTACCCTTTAACACTCCCCCTCAAGCTGGAGTATACATATCATATGCACTCAGCTTGTCACAAATATATTTCACACGAGTCCCACCCAATGCTTTAGTAAACTAATCTGCTAATTGGTCTGCAGATTTTACATGAACTGTATTAATCACTTTCTGTAGGAGCTTCTCACGGACAAAGTGA
>JAUPMG010060725.1:0-13536 GCA_031762675.1 Pachysandra terminalis | reverse complement strand
TTCCTTTCGAGTTAGAAACCTGAAGTTGAAAGTCAGCGGCTACAGCCTCAATGCCTTCCCAAACAACACCCATCCCACTATCTTTCATCACACACTCTATGCATTTTTCCAAAAACATAGAATGAGAGCAAGACTGGACAACCTTCACATCTTAATCAGTACTTTCTTTTGACATTGCAGAAACATCAAGATTAGCACTTGGAAGAAATCCCGAGTGTCCATCCTGCAGACTCAAGTTAGTTCTAACAAAAGAAGGGGAGTCATCCGGAAGACTGCAACTAAAATCAACCTCACCTGGGATAGAAATTACCTCGTTATTTCTAGATACGTTGACAACATTCAAAGAACTGAGAAGGAGAGCAGGGGACCCTAACCCATATATATATATATATTCTTTGTATATGTCGGTTCGGTCCGGGTTTTTCGGGCTATACAAGCTTAGCCTGAACCCAAACCCAAACCCAAACTAACTTATGAGTTTGGGCTCATTTTTAGGTTGGGTAGGACGTACTTTGGGTGGGCCGGCCCTGCCCATACTTAGAGCCCTATCTAAGACTGATAATCAAAGCATTAAACTCAGCCCGAATTGCCTCCCCTTCACAAATTGGTCTGTGATAGGCATGTATCGCCTCTCTTGTTTGGTCTTTGAACATCGCTCCAATCCCAGAAGCACCTGGGTTCTCAAACGAACAGCCATCAAAATTTAGCGTGATAAGACCCTTTGAAGGAGGCTTCCAAGCCACCACAACTCTGAAAGCCAAATGGAAATCATAGCTAGAGCTGTTCATCTTCTAATGATCTTTGATACAGATACACTCATAAACTCTTGATACGTAGTAATCCATGAGGATGTTGAAAACATCACGTCATCAATTGTAGCTCGGGAAATAGATCTCACATCGACAAAAATCTTTCTGTTCCGTTTTCCATACTTGCCACAAAATTGTGGAAAAGCTCTTGATACATGATATGCCCCCCCTCTTCTCAAGCCCACTGAACTTCCACTGATTGATAAGCATATACTTTGACGGCATCCACCTAATCCATCCCCACCGTCTGTAGAAAGAAAGTCCAGATATGCCTAATCACCTTTAGTGCACGAAAATATAGTCCACTGATTCTCCATTCCTTCCAAGGAAGCAGATTTGGAGAGAGATTACTGGCCATTCCTTCTCCTTTGAAGAATATCCATAGTGTTTATTTTATATTGTAGAGAAGTCCAAACAAAGCTTTAATCCTCGTTGGGATGACAGCCTTCCAAGGGTAATAGCAAGGGAAAGAAACAAGAGTGGAATCCTTATTTCTAGGAGTACATCGGAAAATATACCAAGAAGAGAATTGCCCCTTGGGGTTTGGGATCCAAATACGACGGTCATGGATTGAAACACAATCATCACTTCACGAAGAGACTCAAACAAAGAAGCAAGCTCCATTAGATCAACTTGTCTCAAGCGCTGATCTCGACCACAACAAAACATCATTGACACTAGATTCCCTGGAGGAGATGACAATCCAGGAAACCTCAAAGATAAAGTAGATCCCCCCACTATAAGTTTGTCCAAGCGCTGATCTCGACCACAACAAAACATCATTGACACTAGATTCCCTGGAGGAGACGACAATCCAGGAAACCTCAAAGATAAAGTAGATACCCCCACTATAAGTTTGTCCAAGCGCTGATCTCGACCACAACAAAACATCATTGACACTAGATTCCCTGGAGGAGACGACAATCCAGGAAACTTCAAAGATAAAGTAGATCCGGCACTATAAGTTTGTCCAAAAATGAACTAAGATCGTAGACCCCATACTAAACCGAACTGGACAATAGAAAGGAGCAAGATCAAGAATAGCATTCCAAGGACTCCCCAATAAAATCCTTGCATGACCTTTACATCCTAACTATTCTCATATTGTCCATACTAACATTTGCGCCAAAGATGCTCATTTTCTATACAGAAATGTTGACGCCATTTTGCTAGAAGAGCCGTGTTCCTATCCAATGTGTTGCTCCAATTTAGATCCTCTCTCTCTTTTTCCCTGCAAACCATCACCCACTTGTCGAATGATCCTTCTTATGCCCTCCTCCCTCCCAGGAAAAAATCCTCTTGACTTATTCAATCAAGATATCCACTTTCGTAGGTACTTTGAACATCGATAGGTAGCCTGGTGGGTTAGTTAAAGAGGATTGGATAAGTGGGATGCTACCACCTAAACACATCTTTTGTTATGTTTACTTTCTTTCATGGGACCATAGCATTATGGTTACTAGACACTAATGTTTATTAGAGCTACATGTGTCCTGGACACATTGAGGATTGTAGTTTGTCACTTATAAATCATGTCATATATATATATATATATATATTTACTTTTGATATGAACAAGCTTTTATTGGATAAAGTACGCAATGGGTAAGAAGAGACTTCGGTACTCGATAGATGAATAAAGGATCTTTTTTTTTTTTTTTTGCTTCATCTTTTGATCAAGGTTTGCAATGTCGAGGTCGCAAGACATGTCGCAAACTGGTAAGACTTGTGACATTTCGTGACATCTGGGGAAAAAATGGGAAATGGAGGGAAATCTTAGTTTTTTGAAGGAATTTTGATCCCAACTCCTAGATGAGCATAATTGAGGCCTAAATACACCTTAATATATCAAAACATGCAAAAACAAAACACACTCCCTTAATCAAGACCATTAGTTGAGAGGGGTTAGGGTTGATGTCGAGCTGTCAGTTCCAGACTCCAGTTGTACAAAAAGTAGTACATCCAATTAAAGTAGATAGATTGTTCCAATAAATTTTACTAACTATTTATTTATGTTTTCATAATTTTATAGGATTTTGTTTTTTAGAAAATATATTTTTTCCCTCGTCACAGGGAAAAGGGAAATCCAGCGACTTCCCATGGTTCCTATGTCGCTGGATCAAAAAATGTTTACATGTTGCGACATGTTGACGACATTGAAATCCCTGATTTTGATATCTTTTCGGCTGTCGTTTGTACTTGAACAATAATAATTCATTTAAGCTTCTGCCTGCCATGTTGGAATAGAGATTTGTTTTTTTTTCCCATTCTTTTAAGGTGCCCAGTTGTCAGTCCCATTTCTTTTTGCGGAAGACAATATGTGGTTCAAATGGTTTTGTTATACAACTTCACTAATTTAGGATGTCTGTTGGAAATGTTAAAGTGGATTGCCTATTCTTGGAGTTCCTTTTTATATTTCACCTTTGGTTGATTCTAAATGAATAAGGTTCTAACCCTTTCCTATATCCGATATTAGGTTCTTTTTATGAGATGTAGTTCCTGGTTTCTCCATTTTAGGTGAATATGTCATACTTTTCTTTTTTCCTTTTTCCCAGTGTTATAAATGTCGCTCGTGCTGATAATTTGTTAGTATGCCCTATAAGTTTGCTAAAATTTTGGGATATTTTCATTTTTGTTGAATTCTTTGCCAAGTGAAAGAAATTGGGGAAAAATTAGATTCTTTTGATGAAACTTCAAGTATCACTTAAAAAATGATGAAACTTCAAGTATCACTAAAAAAATAAATACATAAATACACACAGGTGACAAGCTCTAGAGTAATTTGTTTACATTGTTCCCAAGTACTCTACACTAAAGCAAGTTGAACAACAACTTATGCAATATTTTCTAAAAAATGGACGTGATTTCTACCAACAGAGTCCAGTGCAATGAGCAACAGCATGTTAGATATATATTGGATCAGCATATCGATGTGAGGAACTTCCAATTAGATGAATTCCAGTTAAAAATAAAGTGAAAGAATTATAGAACTTATTTAATCATAAAACAGCTAGCAAGTATTCAAGCCTACTTGCATGATACTGATATATGAAAGGAATGCATGTCATTGTAGCTTAACTACTTACAAGTCAAAGGACATATTAATTAACTACAATCTACTATCGTAATATGAATAACTAAGAGAGATTGAAATTAGGGAAAAGATGGTAGGAGGTACAGATATTTTTTAAAAATAGCAAAGAAAAAAATCACTAATGGACTGTGGAATGTGGACAGGAGGAAGAGGGAGAAAGAGATAGAGAGTAAGAAGTACTTGTAAAAAAATAAGGAAAAAAAGGGGTCAAATGGTATGGATAATTGTAGAGTGAAGGGGAGAGGGTGGGAGTAGACTTCCTGTAAAAAAACAAATTCTAAACTCTAGGCAACAATGATCAATATTTGAACCATGAAGGGGAGAGAGGGCCTTACCTGGTTGGCTGGGTTTCCCCTCCTTTCCCTTATAAGTGACCGCCTTTAAAAACAGTGACCTGGGGTTTTTTGTATTAGAAATATTTTGTGGTGTTTTCTTTAGGGGCAAGGCTTTTATATCCCTACCTGGCTACGTGATTTTTTTTTTTATAAATAAACTGGTAGTGGTCTGTTCTTAATCCCAAACCCCACTGAATAGTTTTCTTAATTTTTTTTTGGCAAAAGCTGAAGATGTAGAGGTACTTGAGATAGGGATCTCCACAAATATTGGAGTGGAATTTGAAGTTTCATTGTGTGTGCGCCAACTATTGTTGTATAAAACCATTTGCTATATTGAGCTTTTGACTGTGCACCAATATGAGTTCCATGTTATGTGGACTGAATAACATGATTTGCTTAAATGTCAAAATCAGTCATACTAGTTTTCTTTCAGAAAGTTGTGTTCTGCATTGATGTCTATTTTTGTATCAAATCATTTGTTATATATTGAGCGTTTGACTGCACAACGTGACTTACACATTATGTGGGCTGGGAGACATGATTTGCTTAAAAGTAACATTAAGTAAAATTATTTTTTTTTTAGAACTTGTGCTCTCTCTCTCTCTCTCTCTCTCTCTCTCTCTCTCTCACTCTCTTTCTCTCTTCCCTCATCACATATAATATGTTAAGTTGAAATTGTTTTTGATTTGATGAGTTATGTATCATGTCTTCTCAGATGCGTTTTCATGTTTGTTTTAGGTAGAGCGCCTTGTGAAAAATCTTTAGTATTGGAACATAACTTACAATATTGGTATTTACGTGATGACATAAGGGTCATGTATCTGTATTGCATATTGCGATTGTGGATGCATGCCCAAAATTTTTCTAGTTGCTCCTAGGAAAAAAAATGATATAAATTCTGGTGTTTTATTTTTTGACTGTTGAAACCTGTTTCCAGTACCGTTCGATATTATTAAGTATTGTTGTGGTCTCAGGGTACATTTCAAGTTTGCGGAAGAGGCATCTGGATTGCAGCTTTCTGTGACCGGAGTTCTTGGTTTCCGTACTGTACATCAGGTCTTTTTGCTTGAATGTATTATTTGTGCACTTGATTGAGACATCCTCTCATTCAGCTCTATGATTTGATACAGGAAGAACCAAAGGCACAAATGGTGCTTATTGCAAACACAACTATCCCAAAAGGTGGCAGTGTCTTCTCCACTATAAGCCCGGAGCTCCAAAGAGATGTTTCTAGCTTGAGTGAAGATAAGATGGCTCCACATTCTCATGCAACCTGTGAAGCTTCTGACATATTGATGACTCCGAAACTTGTAGAGAACTATGACTTTGGAATCGATGGGACTGATATTCACAAAAGTGGGAATAACGCTGTTCTTTTAGGAGCGTTTCACCAGGCAGTGATTCTTGCACAATGCCTTTTAATAGAAAAAAGTACTCCATACAGTGAAATGCAAAGTAGGCTGCTTGACCTTTTAATATTATATACATGGATGATTCTGTTACGTTCATTTTAACGTGTTAGTGATTCTTGTCTTTATGTTTAATATGCATGCTAAATAGCAAGTTCTTAATATCTATATATGTTTTTCAAATGGGTGATAAACCCCTATACAAGTAGAGCTTATGTGCACCTTCTTGTGCTTGAAGGAAGGCCCGCTTTACTGTTTACAGTCAGGATCTAAGGTCTAAAATGCTCTTGATATCCATGCATTATGAATTATTTGTTGCCAAGTTCAGTACTTAACAGATCATACTGTTTCATCACCTTGAAAATTCATTTTCTTTGCAATATCTAATGGTATTTCAGCTATTCATTTCAAAACAGGAAGCTTTTCTTAATATCTACATTTCAGCTTATTAATATAAATCATTCGGTCCATAAAAAAAGTCTCTTCATTATATCTTTGAGAAAAGTAAAAACAAGCAGACAAACAAACAGGCAACATATTTTATCCCACTTACTTGAGGTTGGCAATGCAAATTCTTAGTTATATCTTTGGTGAGTTCCGAACAAGGTTATATATATATATATATATATATATATATATATATCTGATAACTAACCACATTTCATTAATTTTCAAAATTAGAGCTTAGTACACAGATCATAAAGCATGATCCAGATAAAGAAAAAGAACCTAAAACAGTTGTTAAAAGCCTACACCCAACACCTCAGGACTAAGAATACCAAACAAGTATCCTCAACCCCAAACGGGCCCAACCCGAATGACCTAAAATCAACCTTCCCCTCTCCTTTCCTCAACTGGAGGTCCCGAATACAGTTTCTCCTTTGCCACTCCTTCTCTTGCCAACCTATCTGCCACATCATTTGGAACTCTAGATATATGACTATAATTCCGAACCATGTCTCTCCCCATAAAAACTGCCATCCGAACCAAATGATGAAACTGTCAAGGATATCCCGACTTCGAATCCATCCAAGAAATAACCGAGGAAGAATCCCCCTCCACTTCCAATGGACCTAAATCCCAAACCTTAGCCTCCCTTAGTTCAGTAAACAAAGCATTAATCTCTGCTCGGGTGGAGTCTCCCTCTCCACTAGGTCCCAAAAAAATATGAATAATCCTCCCATGATGATCCCTAAAGATGCCTCCTATTCCAGAAGGGCCGGATTGCCTAATGATTAACCATCGAAGTTCAATTTAAGAGACCCCTCTCTCGATGGAGACGAAATGGTCCTAACTTGGGCTTGCCACAACGAAGGTGGACAAATAATTGCCCACTCACTCACCATATCCTCAACCAATACTCCCCTAAACTCTGACGTCACCATCATCTATGAAGCCACATTGAATGTGCACGTCCCAATAAAACCCTGTAAGCTTGCAACTCTATCTTCAAAAATTCTTCTATTCCTCTCCCCCCCAAAATGTTCAAAGAACCACCTGAAAACTGCTGTATACATCATTTTCTAACTCCAGAAAATATCTATTTCTCCAAAAGCAAACATAAGCTATTGGGCAGCACCCAAGAAAACTTCATCCTCCTAAGAAAATGGAACCATAGCTCTTAGCAATCTCACAATGAAGAAACAAATGATCTACCGACTCACTGCCTTTCCTACACATGACACAAATATTAGGCGAGAGGGCGTAGTTCCACAATTTCCGTTGGAGCATATCACATGTATTAGTTTTATACAAAATGGTAGACCAAATGAAAGATCTGATCCAATGGGGTGATTGTGTTCTCCAAATCCTGGACGAATTGAAAGAAAGAATAGACCCATCAGGAGAAGAATTGATGATGGAGAAAAACGATTGCGAAGAAAAACAACCTTTAGCCTCCGACAACCAAATCCGGATATCAAGAACAGAAGGATCAATAGACACTGATTTTAGATAAACAAACTGGTTAGCTCCCCCATTTCCACCGATCTAGGAACCCTTCTGAAGTCTAGATTCCATTCTAACCCTGAAGCTGTGTTTGGAACCTCGGATTTTGAAAGAAAAGAAAAGAAAATGCTGGAGAAAGCACTTTCTCCTTTTTGGTTGAAAAAGAAAAGAGTTGGGGATAAAGATTTGGAAAGAAAATAACGTGAATTTGTTTCTCTTTTGGGATCAAAATCTTTCTCCCCCAAAAGGTAGAGATTTTGAAAGAAAAGAATGGTGGAGAGCACTCTCCAACACTCCAACCTAACTTAGCATATCTTGTCTTTTCTTGGCGGCCAATCAACCTTGCTAGAATCTATGAGAACTCACCGAAAAATCGTCGAAAGTCACCTGATTTTGATTTCTTTTTCTTTATATAAACACTTGAAAAGAAACACTCATCATTTCTTTTCTTTTATTTTCCATGTCTTTTTACTTTTCTTTTCTTTTCTTCTAAAATCCAAGGTTCCAAACATAGCCTGAGGGAGACCAAGAAAGGCTATCAGACACCAAAGAACTTCAATTTCTAACCAACCTTAATAAGCGAGGGTACCTCGCCGCTAGAGTTGAATTCCCCCCACCCACACACACACACACATCCAACCAAAACATGACTCGGAGCACGTTACCCACACAAAAATGAGTATACTGGTAAAACAATGGGCCAAGACTCGAAATAGCCTTCCAAGGGATAGCACTATACATTCGATCACAAGGATTTATGTCCCAACCATTCTAATGGATGCCATATTTGCAGGAGATCACCTTGAACCATAAAGCATTTGATTCTGTACTGAATTTCCATAGCCATTTCCCAAACAGAGCCTGATTTTGCATGTGAATGTTTCCTAAATTCAAACCACCTTCTTGTTTAGTTTTACACACCCTAGAGCACTTAACAAGATGTTCTCTCTCTGTCTCTCTCTCTCTCTCTCTCTCTCTCTCTCTCTCTCTCTCTCTCTGTTTATCCTCCCCCCCTCTTCCCATGGAAATTCCCCTTTGAAGCTTTTCTATAATTGTAGCCACCTTCACTGGAATTCTAAAAATGGATAGAAAATAGGTGGGTATGTGCGCCAAAGATGTCTGGATCAATGTTATTCTACCCCCTAATGACAAATATGACTTCTTCCAGGACGCCAGCCTCCTCTCCATCTTTTCAATTACGAGCTCCCAAAAATCAAGCTTATGAGGATTGTTGCCCAATGGCAACCCTAAATACCTCATAGGCCATTCTTCCATTCGACATCTCGTAACTTCTGCAAACACCTCTACTCTTGCCCTATCCATGTGAACCCCCAACAGATCACTCTTTTGCAAATTAACTTCTAACTCAGACACCATCTCAAAACACCTGATTATGGATTTAATCCAAAGGGTATATAGATATTGCTGAAAAATACATTGGAAAAAAGATGAGCTTTTGAAAGAAACTTTGTGGGCTGCGGACCTAGACATGTTTACACCCAAATAACTCAAAACATAAAAAATAAAATAAATAAAATAAATAAAAAAACCAGTGAGATTAGACAAGGCATGTAAGGCAAATAATGCATGTGGTGATGTGCATATATTGAAACTTTGAATAATAAACATCAAAATTTGTTTTGACCAAAACAGAAATAGCATATGTTACAAGTCACAAATACATGGAAGAAACAAATTAACCATGTAATTCATAGTAATGATCTAGATTGTAGATTCCTTCATTGCAGTTCTAACTTCGACTAGTCATAACTTACAATTGTACACAGTAGGATAAGCCCCGATCAATTGTTGCTTCATTCGAGTTATTACGCCACCTTTGATATACATTTGGTTCTCTTATTTTTAGGATTGGACTGATTGTAGCCAACTAATAGGCTGCCTTCCTCCTTCCATCTTCGGCTGCCTTCCACCTTCATCAAACACGGGGTTAGTTAAAAAATAAAGTAAGACAAACAATGATTAAATGAGTATAGAATAAACAAAATCTTTTGAGATTCTTCTCTATTTTTGTTTGTTTTTTCTTGAAAAGTTTATTAATAAATTATTAGTTTTAAACTATAAATTCATAATATGACCAAATGATTGAGATTCTTCTTAATTTTTAATGGTTTTTTCATAAAAAAAAATTATTAATAACATATTAGCTTTAAACTATAAATTCATAATATGACCAAACGATTTCACTATTTTCATTAAAATTCTATATTATTCATTTCTTCATATCTAAATCCTTAAATTTTATTTTTAAGTATATATTTAATTGTTCCTATAAAATCAATAACTAAGTAATTTGAATAAAATAAAATTTTCAGCCCATACATAGATGGGTCTTCCATTTAGTACATATAACTAATTAATGGCCTAATGAGACATATCTAGGTTTTAAACCCTAAAAAATTATGTCTTCCCAGATTTTAAGGAATTTCAAATCCTAAAAACAATGAAATCCTTGATGAAATGCATACCAATCCACGGAGAGGTCATTGGGCATGCATTTCATATTCATTTCATTCTATACCCTAAAAAAATAAATCAACTTGAAATGGCCTTCAGTTGTTGAGAGTTTTTGAACCAAGAGCGTTGAAACTTAGGGAAGGTTTCCCAAACCTGTCCTCTGCTTGGTCGACGAAGTTGAAACAGCCACCTCGGGGATCATGCCCCTTTTGTTTTTTGGTGTTGGTCCCACCTTTTTGGCTAATTAGAGGCTAAGTTTCGGAACATCCCTAGCTCGTGGAGTTTAATTAGCAGCCCTCGTTGATTTTCTTTTTTCCGTTATGCTTACTCTTTAATGTATTTTATGCTCTCTTTTACAAGATTTAGTTTCATAGTTTCATGATCACTATTCTTAGCCTATTTATCTACTTCTGTGGCTACATACGCAATGGTGAATACTTTGTTGCAATTATTTTATTTGCTTAATTTGGGTAGTTATGCCCATATTTGCATTTCAGGGTGGGAGATGGCCCCATATATAGAGGCTATTGATGCTCAACAGTTTTCGTACTTCACTGTGAGTTTAGAGGGTCTTTATCTTACTTTTATTAATGCCAATATGTTCCATTATTCCTTCACATGGGTTATTATTATAGTTATTGTTTTAATAAATTTCTTAGTGGTGATACAATTCGTTGAATATGGGCTTTCATCTCCTAAGATTATCACTCTTAACTGAAGGCTCTACCGAAATGTATGTACTCATATATAACATGTAGTTTTGACTAAGGACATTTATAAATGCTGAGTGGAAAATTTCAAGACATCAGGAACGGGGTTGCTTTTTGGAGATCGGGAAGAAAACATAATCCTCAGTACTCGCTTATTTAGGTTCCATCATTGAGGGAGATTCAAGCTTATATTAGACTGATTTTGTCCTAGTTTGAGCCAAAAGAAAAAAAAAACAATAAAACTGCCTGGCCTGGTTCGAAAACTGCACATGTTTTAGTGTACTTGTCATGGTCATCAATAAGGGATTGTTTGTATGACTTGGTTTGAATTTCTTAGAAATGGAATGGAATTGAGACTATTACGTGCCAGTAAGATTAGCAATGTGACATCTATCCTTAACATCTTTCTCTCTTGGAAGCCTGGGTTAGCGAATGGAATCACTGATGATCTTGCTGAGTGCGTTTGACTAACCTGGTTGAAGTCTTTTGGATTTTTTGTTTAAAGGTGTCAGCAGTTTATCCCGTTTGCTTTGTTTCATCCCCCATCCAGTTAAGCCCTTTATTTCTTTGTTTTCCTCAAGTAAAGTGCCTTTTTAATGCTCGAAGAAAAAGACAAGGCTCTAAAATACCAAAGTGAAGACAGAATAAATATCTGTTGTTTATTAAACTCCAGCAACAATGGCTTAGGAGCCATGTCATAAGGGATTTTGCAAAATTGAGGGTGGCTGCTAAGCTGATGCAATCTACTCCTTCATTGGGGTTTGAGACTAGCAAGCCCAGAAAATTAGCAATGTGAAACAAAGTGAAGATGCAAAAAGTTAACCATTTTCATTAGTTGTAGACTATGATTTATTCGTGGATAAAATTAAGGGGAAGTAAAAGCGAAATGGAAATTGTGGAGATACCTATTATTATGAGTTATGCATAAAGAGGAGTTTTGTAGCAATATTGTTGAATCAAAGGGTTTCAAAATATATTAAATTAAGAAAGGGTATGTGGCATGTTACTTTAGTACAAAGGGAATGTGGTGAAATGTTGGTCAGAACAGAGAGCCGGGAGATGCCAAGAGGTAACCATGTCTGTTATGTTGGGTCTGTTATCTGTAAAGAGGGGGGGATTGAAGAAGCTGTTGCACATAGAATTTGAGCTAGATGGCTCAAGTTTAGGTACTTCTAAGTTGTTATGTGATCGACGTATTCCAATCAAATCATAAGGCAAGTTCGTTAGACGGGTACTAGACTCAATATGATGTATGGATCAGAATGTTGTGCAATTATGAAGCAACATGTTCATAGGATGGGTGTACCTGAGATGAGATTGAGAATGATGGGATGGATAGATGTGTGGAAAATCTTAGATAATGAATGAACTTATCTAAGAGATTCTAGAATTTGTCAAATCGGAGATAAAATAAAGTAATATTTGTTGAGATTGTTTAGGCATATAAAATGACGACCTATGGAGGTGCGTGTGAGAAGGTGAAAGATGGTGCAAGTTGAATGATCTAAAAGGGCTATAATATGACCAAAAAGAACCTTGATGGAGGTGATCAGAAATGATTTGATGGTGCATATTTGGAACCTTGGATTTTGAGAGAAAAAAGAGAAAATGCTAGAGAAAGCACTTTCTCTTCTTTGGTTGATGAAGTAAAGAGTTGGGGATAGAGATTTGGAGAGAAGATAAATTGAAATTTTTTCTATTTGGGATCAAAACTTTTCTCCTCAAAAAGGTAGATATTTTGAAAGAAAATAGAAGAAAAGGTGGAGAGTTCTCTACAACAATTTAACCTAACTCACAACATCTTTTATCTTTCCTTGGCAGCCAATCAACCTTTCCAGAATATATGAGAACTCACCGGAAGGTCATTGGAAGTCACCAGAACTGAGATTCTTTGCTCTGTATGTTTCATCTTAACCAAACACTTGGAAACAGTATTATTAAAGGTGGTCGCCTAGGCTTCTAGGTAGTTTTCTATGGGTTTGAGCGAGAGTTACCTAGGCTGAGTGTGCCTAGGTGAGCGCCTAGCCACTTAGGTTGTGTTTGGAACCCTGGATTTCAAAAGAAAAGAAAAGAAAGTGCTAAAGAAGGCACTTGCTTTTGTTTGGTTGACCATTTTTGAAAGTAAAAGATAGGGATTTGGAAAGAAAATCTTCTACAAATTCTCTTTTTGAGACTAAAAAATTTTCCATCCAAAATGGTAGAGATTTTGAGAGAAAAGGAAAGAAGTTGGAGTTACCACCACCACCACGCCCATCCCATTACAACCATCACCACCACCCCACCGCCACCACCACTACTACCATTACCACCCCCACCACTACCATTACCACCACATAACCACGACCACCACCACCAACCCCACCGCTACCATTACCACCACGACCACCCAGTGTGCATCCCTTGCACCACCTAGTGTGTTGGTGGTGGGGTGGGGTGGTGGTGGTGGTGGTGGTGGGGGTGGGGGTGGTCGACGTTTTGCCTCTTAACCAACCTTGATGTCAATATTCAAAGGCTTCTTAGCAGTGGTAGCTTCTCGACAGTAATAGTGAGCACGCTATCCTAATAAACAACGGAGATCTTTTCACTGTTTGCAATACAAAGTTGTTTCAATTGTTGCAATCCATGCAATTATTTTATATAGCTAACAGAAAAAAAATGACTAATTTTCATTTTGGTTTTCCTTACACAACCAAACAAGAGAAAGCATTTTCTTTATAATTTTCTCTATCCAACCAAACAGTTGAAAGTAATGTACTT
>JAUPMG010060714.1:0-13536 GCA_031762675.1 Pachysandra terminalis | reverse complement strand
AACCAAGAGAAATTTACAGATTTTACAACTTACCGTTATATTCTTTTGATCCTACTTTGTTCTTCTTTTCAGCTTCTACTTCCTCTTTACTTCTTCTTCTTCTTCAATCTCAATCCCAGCAACCACCAACGTTTCTCTCTCCTTTTCTCTCAGCCAAAGCCTTAATCCCTCTTCCTTCTTGCTATACACGATCTCTCCTTTTCCCAAATTAGTTAGAAACCTTATCTCTACATATCCTCACCCAATTAGAACATTCTAATCTAATTCTAACTAATCTTAAATATTTATCTCAATCCAAATCTAATTAGGATCTCCAATTCCCTTCTAGCTTAAATTAGAATCCTTCTAGATGAATTAATAACTTTTAATCAAAATTAATCTAATGGTTTAGTCGTCTACCTTTAATTCTAATATGTTTTAGTTTTGTTAATTACACTATACTCCCTCAAAGTTTCATCTCATACAACTTAACCCCAACATCAGCCCATAAGCCCATTAGATTAAGTCCATTCCGATCGATCAAAGTTTTCGCTCCATCGCATTTTCCGATCGATCTACTTTGCCAATCGATCTACAATATTTATTACATTTTGACCCCAATTCCACAATTCAATTACATTACATCACTTAATTATTAATTAACTATTAAATATGGGTTAGGGTCACTACAATCGTCCCTTGAGTAATCTGCTCACACTAAGGTGGCCTCTGCTGCGGCCTACCTTCCCATTGAAGTTCTCATGAAACTTCTTCTATCACGCAAATGTTGTCCCCCCGACCGATAAAGTATTATTTCATTCGGTCTGGATGTGGATGCTTCCACTTCAGTGTTTTGGGGATCCTCAACCATAGTTAATATCCCATTCGGTCTCCCATTGTGGTCTTGACTGATGAAGTGTACTGTTCCAAGTTCCTCACCATACAACATAGCTTCAGCCGCATTGGAGTCGACCAGGAAGGGCTTGTTGTCTTCCATTATCACCTCGATCTTGTCCCCATTCCACAAGATCAACAATTGGTGCAGCGAAGATGGCATGCACCAGTTGGAGTGGATCCAATCCCTTCCTAGTAATGCATTGTAACTGGAAGATTATTCTACCACAAAGAATGCAACCTTTGCTTTCCTCCGCCCGATCGTGAAGTCGATCGGGATGACCCCTTTGGTCGGCATAATCCCTCTTGCAAAATTCGTGTCTGTTACTTCGGTTGGGATTAGATCTTCCCTTGTCTTTCCTAACTTTATCAGGAGAGCCATAGGGAGTATGTTGACGGTCGCAACATTCTTTACCAAGACTCTAAAGACCGATATTCCATCCATATGGATGCTAATATATTTGAGTTGTTGAGTCATTTGTTTGGGTGGTTTCTCAAATGTCACCCTTTTGGTCGCCCAAAGTGGACGACCGTGGTATTGGAAGTTGTAACTTGGCCATTAATAGCCCTTAACTCCACCACATGTTTGATCTCCTTGTCGTCCAGATCGATGAGGTAAGCAATGGAGAAATCGTCCACTTGGGCAATCAAGTCTTGCTGATGTGAGACCTCAGCCTGAAAGGCTGTTGGTAGCTTAAATGCCATATTGCAAGGAATTGAAATGGGCGGTATTTACCCAAACTTCATGGAACTAGAAGTATAGGCGTTGGCCAGGCTTTCGACCGGTCTGATTGGAAACTCTAGGGATCTGCACTCAACAAGCAGTGTTTCAAGGAGGAGATCCTCTTCCATGTCCTCTGATCATGGTTCCTCGATAGAATCTTCTTCAACCATTTCCTGGGATGATGAAGCTCTGGTCGGCTGTTCCCCAACCGGGGCCTTCCGTGGTCAGATGGCTCTCACTTCATCATATCCGGTTATCACACTTCGGTCGTCAAACTGATTGAAGGAGGACCTGTGGTCGGCTTGCTGCCATTGCCATATTCTCATTTGGTAACTGGTCATCTTTTGGACCGGATGTGAAAATTTTGGATGGGTGACTTTATTCCACCTGCTTTGTTCTACCAGCAATGGTTTCACCATCCTTTATGGCTGAGCCTCTCGTTGCCCCCATCTTGACCATTTATTTCATGGTCGTTGATGAAGCCGTTGCTCCTCACCGTTTTTTACATGTCACCATACTCGTTGGCGGATCTCCCCGAGGCATCTATCACACAATAGAGGTTTACTCTTCTGGTCTGCCTTGGGTTCAGTGTAGGTGGCCCTTGATGATCTTAACGCATTCCCTCAGTCGGAAGGTGTTCCATTCACCGGTGGCGGAGCCTTTGTTTCCGGGCCAACAACTCTGGATGCCAACATGTTAATCGATACCCCTTTCGGGAACGGGTTGGCGTCCACTTCCATCTCTTCCTTTGCGTTTTTTGGGAATTTGAGTATTCCCTTGTCAATATTTTCCTACAAAATATTACGAAAAGCGAAGTAGTGTTACCGGATTTCGAACCATGCCATTTTCATAAATATCCCTTCTTCATTTCTTCAAGTGAAGGGAGTTTATGACCATTTATGAGTCTTAGAAACCCATCTCGTAGGAGATGGTCAAATATCGCATCACTCTTGGATATGTCAGACGCATATCGCTTGGTGTCATCATAGATGGTCTTTTTGAAACCTTGGCTAAGTGCATGTTCGTCCTTTCTTTTTAATGACGAACACACCGCTAGTTTATTGGACACAATTTAGACCATATCTATTTCATAGTTCGGATCCTGGTAATCGGTTCCGAACGTGGCCGTCTTCCATTGGTTTTCTTCATTCTGAATCCATTCATACTTAGTGAGCCTAGAGGATAGCTCGAAGAGATCCTCGATTTCCATTCCCTCAAACTTCTTTCGAAGTTCGATCCCTAGACCCTTTTGATCTAGCTTCACAAAGTTGGTCTCAAGAAGGGTCGCTTTGCATTTATGTTTAGCCTGCTTGAAATGGGCTATGAATCTGTTGGCCGATTTGTCAGGAAATTGCCTTAGCCTGGCCAAATCGGCCATTGAAATCTCTAGCCCAGTTCTGTAAAACTAAGTGTGGAATTTTTACTCCAACTTGGTAATGAGTTGGGAACCAATGTTATGTACCATGTGAAGGAATGTCCTGTCAAGGAATTGCCAAATAGCCTCATCTTATAATCATCGCTAGCTGAGGCTTCACCACATTGGACAGTAAATCGTTTGATGTGTTCGACAGTTAACTGACCGTATTCGCCGAAGAAGGGGGAGAATTCTGGTATTTTGAATCCCCTCGAAAACCCATTCTAGTGGTCAATCCATCTGGGATACGGCCTTCTGTATACAGGCTTGTTCATCCTTTTATTTTGCAAGCAGAACAAAGCCTGTTGAACCAGATCGTATACCTGGTTTCAGTCGAGACCTCTAGTCGTGGGATCATCCATATCACTGGTCTCCTGGGGGAAATCGTTAACAGCTACTAGGGGTTGATATGCCCCCTGTTCGATATCTACATTTCTCGGCTGGGTTTGCCCCTTGGCATCTTTTCCATTTAACCAAGGTGCACCCGGTCCCATTCCGGTAGGTGGTATTGGCGGAGGTTCAATACGGCCATATCTTCTCACAGCGACTGGCGTTTCTTCACATGGAGGAAACATAACCGGCTGTCGATCATTGGGATTAGTCGCTATTTGGCTGATGCTTTCGTTAAGCACTACGAAAGACCAACTAGTTTCGAATATCATTTTCGTAAACAAGTTGACCAGGGTCTGTAACTAAGCCTGTACTGACATCCTGGTTTCCCTGCTATTGAGTAGGATCAGACACAGACCCATCTCATTTATGGCTCTAAGAGGATCATGTACCTGATGTTCTCCACCTGTTGAAGGCAGATGTTCATCGGCATCTTCTCCCACGACTCGCTGGCTTCTTCTCGGCACCATTTACACCTGATGACTGACTAGGCGTGCCAGAAAGGGTATGTTCCCTCCCTAGGGAATCCCTCCTCTATGTGGGCCATCATCCGTTGCGTGCGCGTATGCAATGCGGATGCGGCTCCGGCTCTCACCTAGGCGCGGAGTTGGTGTAAGTGATTACGTGTGTGTCCCGCGCTAGCATGCCAGGACTTACTTGTCCATAGTTTATTAGGGTTTCAGGTTTTTGACCCCAGCCACCTGACCACACAATCTGTCCGAGTTGCTTGAGCAATCGGAGGTGTAATTGGCCACCGTAATGTGTCCGTTTAGGCTATTAGGCAATTGTACGAAAGGTATGGTGTTCTCCCTTCCCTTAGTTCCGTCTGAAATCCTTCAGATAGTAAAAATATGATGACAAGTTCAATTCAAAGAGAGTCTAGTTCTTAACTAAGTGTTTATTCAAGATTAAATAACACGACCGTCTAGGTCATGTGAGTAAACAAGTAAAGAAGAAGATAGAAAGAAGGCTGGTTCCAGCAGTGATTATCACAGTATCCGTAGGCACAGCTCTGGATATACTACCTCCAAGAAGTTTCTCGAGAGAGAATGATAGAAATGCAAAAGATAAAAAAGAAGGTTGATGAACAGGAGGCGATATGAAGCTGCAACAGTCGCGTGAGCAGGCTAGATAGGCGTCCATGATTGAGAGAAGCTTCTCAGAGGGAGGCAGTGTGATAAGTCTGAGGCTGAGAGCCGATATCGGACTGATTGACGAACAGAGGTGCTTCTCGTCCTAGTTACTATGGTCGCACATGCAGACTGGAAGGGCTTGATAATGCTGAAGACAATACTCCAAGGAGTGAGAGTGACTGTTGAGCGGCAGACGAACCAAGCGATGGTGTTGCAGTAGAAGCAACAATAAGGAGGAAATGAGGCCCAAAGGCCTGAGATGCAGCGTTGCGCTGAACTTTGTTGGATCTGTGTAAATGCTGCTGGAGTGTTTAAGAAGAAACAAGTCCTCTTCCTTTTATAGAGTGGCTTTGATAGATCATTTAACTATTCAATTCGGTTGCACGAACATTTTCATGTCATCTTTGCTCAGGACGCGGGTTGATCACTCCAGCACTTTTCTCTCTTCATGGGGAGTGGACCGGGTGCATGAGCTCACTTGCCTTGCTTCTTCTTGGTACACATCGCACATCTGTGGATTTATCATGCCCATGCGCAAAGGTGCTGACTTATTCTTATGTGCAACAAGTGTCGCACTTTTATTAACTTCCTATGAGCACTAAGTACCCTTAATGCTCGCATTAACTTATTCGTGCGCGGTGTTCGGCACTACACTTGGCATCTTGAGTGCTGCTCTTGATATTACATTTGGCCTCCTATATACCGTTGATTAGCGTTACACTTGGCTTCCAGTACACCATTGATTAGCGCTCATTTGATTTCTTTATACACTGTGATCAGCACTACACTTGGCATCTTATAGGCCATTGATCGGTGTTACATATGCCTTCTTCCCTTGCCATGATCGGCATGACGTTTGGCATCCTAGCGCTGTGATCAGTGTTACAACTAGCGTTCTAGCACCATGTGCCATGTTGTCATCGGTCAATGAAGATAGGCGAATATATGCTGTAACACCATGCCTTTTACAATATCCTCCCTTCTTTAAATATTTAGGTAAAGGGAGCTTGTGAACGTCTAAGAGTATCAAGAACCTATCCCGTAAGAGATGGTCAAAGATCTCGTTTCTTTGACATAAAAAAAATGCATATCTTTTGTTATTTTCATAGACTGTCCTTTTGAAATCTTGGCTAGATACCTGTTCGTCCTTTCCCCTTAAGAATGAACATACCATTGGTGTTTTGGCCACTACTTCAGCCAAGTCTATTTTGTAGTTCTGGTCCTAGTATAGGTCCTGAACGTAGCCGTTTTTCATTCGCTTTCTTCTTTGAGAAGTCACTCATACAATGTCATCCTGGAGGATAATTTGAAGAGATCTTCGAATTCCATCCCCTCGAATGTCTTTTGAAGCTCTATTCCCAGACCATTTTGGGCTAGCTTCTAACATTCGCCCTCAAGGTCAACTTGCACTTGTTCTTAGCCCTCTAAAAATGAGCTATGAATTTGTCAGTCGATTCATCTAGCAGTTTCCTTAGCCTAGCCAAATCGGCCATTGAAACCTCTGGCTCAATCCTATAAAAATGAGTGTGGAACTTTTCTTCCATCTCAATCCAACCCTGTACGGAGTTGGGAACCAAAGTTATATACCATGTGAAGGCATATCCTATCAAGGAATTTCAAAATAGCCTTAGCTTGCAATAATCATTATTCGCGGCTCCCTCACATTGGACAGTAAAGTGTTTGATGTGCTCAATATTAGACTGACCTTCTTCGCCTGAAAATAGGGAAAATTCTTGAATTTTGAACCCCCTAAGAAATTCATGGAGTCGGTCAATTCACTCAGGATACGGCCTTCTACATAAATGCCTGAACATCCTTCTATTTGGAAAGTGGACCAAGGCCTCTTGAACCATGTGGTAGACCTGATTTCGGTCAAGACCTCGGACCATTGGAATGATCATGTCATTGATATCCTGGAACAATTCATTATTGGTTATAAAGGGTAAACCTGCCCCCTGATCGATGTCCAAATTTCCCGGTTGGGGTTGCCCCTGGCATTTCTTCAACTTAGCCTAGGTTCCCCCTGACCAATTCTAGTACCAGGTGTGGCTAGGTTTTCATTACGACCATTTCTTTTGACAGGCGTGGGAATATTCTCCACTAGAGAAGTGGTATCCCCTCGATTACCATTAGGAGCAGCTGCTACCCGACTGATGTTTTCATTGAGTAATGTAAAAGACCAATTAGTTTTGGTCATCCATTTGGTGGATATATTAGTCAAGATCTAGAGTAATACCTATACTGGCCCTTTTTGTCTCCCAGTTGATGAGTTGGCTCAGACCCAGATCCACACTCACTAATTATTTCTATTCTGGGAGGATCATGTACCTATTGTTTTACGAGGCTAATGGCAGATATTCATGCGTGTCCTCCCCTGAAAGCTGAGTGCTCCTTGGCAACAGTTTACACATGGTGTCCCATCGGGAGTGCCAAAAATGGTATGTTTCCTTCTGGGTTCCCTCTCAGCCATGTGTGGTCGACGGCATGCGTGTCTGGCGGTGTACGTAAGTGAATGGGTGTGTGTATCTTGCGTGGGCATGCCAGGAATTAGTCTAATCCACATTGTGGGGTTTCGGATTTTGACCCTTGGTGCCGGTTAACACTGACTAAACCGAGTTGTTGGGGCAATCGATCGTGCAATCAGCCACCGGTATTGCGTCCGTTAGGCTATTAGGCGATTTTTCAAAGGTTGGGGATTCTTCCTTTGGTTGAGTCCGTCTGATTCCTTCAGATATGTGAAATAATTTCCAAACTAGAGATAATGCATCACAGACTTGCTTTCAGTCAAGCTTTTTTTCATGAATAAATAACATAATTGTTAACGATAGAAAAAAGAAATAAACAAAAGAGAGATATAGCATCCGTGGTCACGATCTGACTTGATAGACAACCAGCAGAAAGCTTCTCAAGGTAAATGATAAAATGTAAAAGATAGAAAGAAGACAGGTGAACCACGGTGTTCATCGCTGCAGCCATGACCCACATGTAGGCTGGATAAGTGACCGTTAGGCTGAGAGAAACTTCTCGAGGGGTGGCAATGGTGATCAGTTTGAGGCTGAGAACAATAGACCCAAACCAGATTAATTGGTGAACAGAGGGACTTCATGTTCCATTGGTTGTAACCCACTTGTAGACTGGAAGGGCCTACCAATGTTAAGCGCAATACTCCTAAGAGAGTGACTGATGAGCAACAGAGAATTCCTACATTGTTGTTGCAGCAGAGGAAGCAGTGAAAGAGATAGTGACCCGACGGTCTGCTGCAGCATTGTGATGGATTTTTTGATGATGTGTGGGGGGTTTTGAAGGAGAAGGTCCTCTGTATCTTTATGGAATACTCTGAGCGGTTATCTAACCGTTCAATTCGATTATGGTAACCGCTCGTGCCTTATTTTGAATTCCTTTTTAGAACGTGGTTTGATCAATCCTGTGCTCTTTCCTTTTGGAATGCTAGATCGATCCCATATGCTCGCTCACTCTTGATCTGTCTCGTCATGCATCACGTATCTATGGCTTTCTTCACATGCCACACACAACGCTCTTTTCTATCTTTGTGTTTTCTCCGTGTCACGCTTCTACTAGATTTCGTGCGCGCTACGTTTTGTGCTTCTGTTGGTTTCTTTATGCGCAATGCATCACGCTTCTACTGCCGTCTTTGAGTGCCATGTTTCAAGCTTCTACTGGTCGATGAAGATGCGTAGATATATGCACTAATAGTTCCACAGAAAGCGGTAATGCGCTAAGCAACAGCCGATTTCCTATCCAATCATCTGTCATGGTTAATCGAGGAAGAACAGTTAGAAGAATATGATCTCTTTATGATCGATCTTGTGTCGTGGACCCTTATTTTTTATGGGTCACGAACAGACCAGTTGGATGGTGCTGGAATGATCATCATATCTCCTTGAGGGAGACAACAAGAGCACATATTCCAGCTGAATTATCCGAGCACTAACAATCAAGCTGAATACGAAACCCTCATTATCTTTCAAGAAATCCTCACTGAGTTCGGGGATTGAAATGTCAAAATAATAGCAGATTTACAATTAGTCATAAATCAGTTGACTGGAAAATACAAATGCTTGAGTTGGCAGTTGGTACCTTTCTATGCCATTACCAATGAACTAATTGATGACTTTGACAATGTAACATTACTACACTGTTTTTGGACAGAGAACACGGAGTCCAACAAGATGGCCCAAATATCCTCAAGCTTGATCATAGCTGATGGTATCACTTCTAGAACAATAAATGTCCAAAAACAATCCCTCCCATCTATGGCAAGAAGGACCAAAGAACTAGAGTTATTTGTTCTTGAACTTCAAGAGGACGATTGAAGATTTCCGATCGTTAATTACCTCAAAGACCCCAATTGTAGGACTGAGAGGAAAATCAGAGCCATGTCCACAAATTACCTACTATATAACAAGGAGTTGTACAAGAAAGGTGTTGATGAAGCTCTCTTCACATGTCTCGACCAAACTGAGGCCAGGCTTATCATGACCAAAGTTCATGACGGTATTTATGGATCCCATCAAGCAGGAATCAAGATGAGATGACTCATCAGGAGGCATGGCTATTTTTGGCCAACCATCTTGAAGTACTGCATAAATTATGCATAAACATGAGAGCCATGTTAGAGGTATGGGCCAGTCCAACATCATGCACTGGCAGTCAAACTTTTCCCTATAATAAAGTCATGGGGGTTCAGGGGATGAGCCATGGATTTGATTGGAAAGATCAATCCTATCTCTTCAAACATGGATGGATTTGTCATAGTTACGATCGATTACTTCACAAAGTGGGTAGAAACTAGGCCGATGAGGAAAGTAGACTAAACAGATGTGATCGAATTCATCAAAGAATTGATCATCCATAGGTTTGGAATACCAAAGACAATAATGACTGATATGGGAAGTGTATTCATAGGAGGAAAAGTATTCCATTTCACGAAGGAATATGGATTCAAAATCCTAAATTCAACTCCCTATTATGCACAAGAAAACAGTCAAGTTGAAGCAACTAACAAAGTTCTAAAGAACTTCTTAAGGAAGATGATCGATGACAAGCCTTAATCATGGTATAAATGGTTATTAGAAGTGGTCTGGACATACCGTACATCTTACGAGACAAGGATAGGTACACACCGTTTTCCTTAACATACTGACATGATGTAGTCCTCCCACTAGAAGTAACGAGCTCTTCACTCAGGGTGGCATTTTAGCATAATTTCACCCTAGCCGAATTCACAAAGGCCATGATAGCTGAGTTGGAAGACTTGGAGGATGATCGAATCAGAGCTTTAAATGTTCTGTAGGCCAAGAAACAATAGGTGGCATGCATTTACAATAGAATTGTAAAATACAATTCCTTTGTAGAAAGGGACTTGGTATGGAAGACCATTTTTCCAATAGGGGCCAAAGACCCTATTTTATGGAAAATGGTCACCAAATTGGGAAGGGCCGTTCAGAGTTCAATGGGTCCTACAAGGGGGATCCTAAGTTATTTCAGAATTGACCGACCAACAGCAGAAAATAACAATAAACGGTTGGTACTTACAGAAATACTATCCTATCATGTGGGATGTCCCATTCCAGGTGACCGTGTAGACTGTTCATCAGAAACAAAATTAAGTTATCGAGGATACTATTGAAGAAGCGGCCCCAAGGCCGTAATATGTATAGATATCAAAATAAGATTAAAATGTCCCACGACCATGTTCAAAAGAAGTCACGACCCCACTGGCAGGAGAATGAAACCACCAATTTTCAACAGCCATACCACAAACCATCAAAATTCAAGTTCCAAAAATGGCATACAGCTGGAAACACCAACATAGACAAGTTCAAAAATAACGGCCCATGGCCGAAACAACCAACCAATAAAGTTTTTTTCATGGTCATCACTGGTTGGAGCACTCAACATTCACAAAGATTTATCCTTGATGGCCAGAAACCTGGCCAAGAAAAATCTCCTTCTTTCTTTTTTTTCCTTCCCCCGTCCTCTCTTCGTTCTGATTAAAACCTGCACTTCCTTGTCCATCCCCACTTTCTCCCTTAGCTCCTCCACTTACAGCCCTGCCGTCTGCATTTCCTGACTAATTCCTCTTCCCGCTCTTTCCTTCTGGCCATTGGCGATCATAGCAATGAGGTTGTAGATCATGTCTTCCAAATTGATATGTTCAGCATGCTCAGGTAAATAGGAAATTCCAAAATGTTAATGAGCCGGTATTAACCGCATCCTAGTTTCGAACGTCGATCTTAAAAAGCAAACAAAAATACTCAATAGAGTTTTAAAACATAAAATTGAAGGACCAAGATAGTGGTGGTAGATCCAATTCAAAACAAGAAAAGGAAAAGAGCCAACACCACCATCCTAATCTTTCAATAGAATCGGACTGATGTAATCTTTTAACAGAATCGGACTAATGTACTCATCAACTGGAGTAGATCGATTAGGGTGACAACGTCCATAACCATTGAAGTAATGAGACCACAAGGAAAGTGAAAAGAGTTGCTCGACCGGATCGAAAAATAAACGGCCACAGCAAGATGGTCATGGTCCATGGTCACTTCAAAATGGGAGTACTGGATTAATTCAAAAATCCCAGTAGCCCTCCAAGAAGTAGAGTATTTCGGAGTCAGGTTATTAACCCATTCATTCTAGGCCATATTAATCCTGGTCCAAGAACGAATCGACAGGCAAGCTTTCCAGGCCGTCCAATCTAAACCATTAGAAAATAGGAGGGTTCATCTAGAACCGTTCTCGGATGGAAAAGGTTTAGGTCATGCATGGAAGAAAGGCAAAAGGATTGAAGAAAAAGGTGGAGTGGTCTTGAAGAGTAACTGACCTGAAGATCAATTTGGCCGACAGGTTTGGATTGGAAGAACCAGTGTCACCAAGAGACTGGTTGGACCTCTTAGACATGGTCTCTGAACGTAGACAGAAGACCGGATCTGAAACTAGAATGAAAGAAAAGGACGGGGTCTCCGAGAAGAAGAAGAGGCAGTAGAGATCAACAGAGAAAATATTAGCTCAAATAAAGTTCAAATGAGCTAAATAAGGAGGAAAAGGGATTCAAATAGATGATGAGGAAATTTGACTGGAGGTAATCATATCCATTCCCTTCCCGAGGTATGGAACGTGTGAAGAATCATAGTTACCTTCCTTACGTCTCTCCAAACTGACAAAAGGATAAGAGACGCAAAGGAATGTAAGAAGGTACTGTTAGTGCATTGTAGTGATCGGGAACTAGAAATTTTATAAAAATAATTAATTTCTGTTATTAGAAGAATTAGATAGCCTATAAATACACTTAGTACTCTTAGGAGATATAGGTGTTCCTGTGATTAACAAAAAGACAGCAAGGACTACAAGCTGAAAGGATTGGAACCTTTAGTCAAAAGATTTCAGAATTAGGGGTTAATGTGTGATTTGGGAAAGATTAGGGTAAAAAGGAAAACATGAGCAACTTTACGTGGCCCTTGGATCCAAGTTACAAACCTGGTCGTTTGGCCCATGAGGGGAGGCTCTAGAAGGATTGATTAGGTAGGAGAAAAAGTAAAATAATAATAGTCTTGTGGGAAGAAAGTTAACTAATAAAAATAGGGACCAAAGAAGCAAGAACTCTAAAAAGGGGGGATTCTTTCCAATCTTAAAGAGATATTCAAATTCAAATTTGAACAAGGGAAGGATTGAAATAGAAGGAGGGAGAATAGACCAAGTCGATAGAAGGAAAAAAAATTTAGATATTGGGAGAAAAGCAAAAGATAGGATGGAGGAAGAGGAGAACCATAATCTACTATGATGGAGGAAAATATAGAATAGACGAGGAAGAGAGAAAAAGAGAAAGAAAGAGGAAGGAAGAAGTGAAAAGAGAAAGAGAGAAGAAAAGGGAAGAGGGAAAAAGGAAAGAAAAAAGGCAATGGCGATCCTCCAAGTCCAAAGAGTTGTAGAAACAGTAATCCTAAAGAAGAGGTAGGTGATTTCTATGGTTTCTACGATGGTTACATTCATAGGAATATGATAAACCTATTAGGATGAGCATCTAGATTCTGGTTTTTTTTTTTTTTTTTTTTGCATGAAAATATATGTTGATCCATGCTTTAGATTGATTTATGTGTTTAAACTATTGTGTGATGATGACATGAACATTGTGTGATTATCTTGTGACCTGCTCTAGATCTAATATGTGAATCCATGATTGGATGCTAGATTTGAGATGTATTATGTTAGTGGTAATGGATTGATGTTATGAACATGGATTTTGAATGGAAAAAGTGTGATTTTGGTTCGGAAAAGGATGGGCACAAAACTTTAGGGATTTCCAGAAACTCTGGGTGGGTACGACCCTCTACAGGTCCCTCGGTCAGACCAAGTCAACTTGCCGAGCACCCGAAACTTGCTAGCCTTCCAGTCGAGCTCGGGCAGGAACAGAGAAGACCCATCGAGAACCTCGGCAGGACCCTCAGTCCAACAGAGCTTGGCATATTTTATGGGGAACAGGGTTTTGGTGTTTGTGTGTTGTGTGTGGTGTTGGTTTGAGGGAATTATATGTGTAGGAGGTTTTGTGCAACTAAAGGGCCCAATTACCCAGTTTGCTATCTACTATGACCCTGTGTGATGAACTATGTCATGTGATGAGGTTCCTAGTGAGATCTACATGAGATACGTAACGTGGTATGATATTGGTTGAATATAGTCCAAGGTATGAAAGATTTCTGATGTATGGTACGTGGGTCCTATAAGTAATAACACGAAAATTTAAATCGAAAATTATTTTATTTATAAGAGTATAATAGTAATTTAATAGAATTATAAAATGAACTAGGTATGAAGTGTGTATGATCCTACTGGTTCAACTTTCTCTCAGGCTCTCATTCTTTTTACGGTGCTGAAGAGCCTCCAATTTAATGAAGTTCGCCCCACTTTCTAAGCACCTCACATTTTTTCCTTTCTTTTCTCATGATCCCGATTGGCTTCAGAATCTGGTCCCCTTTCGGCTC
>JAUPMG010060703.1:0-13536 GCA_031762675.1 Pachysandra terminalis | reverse complement strand
GAAGCTCTAACTCCTAATTTAGGTCTCTTGGGATCAAGTAGCCTTACATAGGCTAAGCAACCCCAGACTCTAAAATAATTTAAATTAGGCTTCCTATTCTTCTATAACTCAAACTATAAAATATGAGTTTCTTTATGAGGAACTCTGTTTAATACATAACAGACAGTTAATATAGCCTCACCCTATAAGTAGGAAGGTGCCCCTGAACTAATCAAAGTTGCATTTGTAAGTTCAACTACGACTCTGTTCTTATGCTCATCAACTCCATTGGATGATGGAGAATAAGGAGCAGTCACCTCATTAATAATATGTAAGATTTGAATATAGAGATCAAATCCAAAAGATTCGTATTCTCTACCTCTATCACTCCTAAGTCTCTTAACTGTCCTATCAAATTGATTTTCTATTTCTTTCACATAAATCTTAAAAGTTTAATAGGCATCACATATATCTAGAGTAATCATCTATAAAGGTTATGAAGTATTTTTTTTCTCCTCGGTTTAAGATAACTTTTAATTCACATATATCTAAGTGAATTAATTCTAACAATTTTGTTTCTCTATTTACTGATTTAAATGTTTTCTTGGTTATTTTAGCCATGCTACATGATTCACATTTCTCAAAATTTTCATTGCTTAATTTAGGAATTAATTCTAAACTACTCATGCTCTGTACATATTTACCATTTAGATGACAAAGACGAGCACGTCAGACATTCACACAAGAAACGATGTAAGCAGAACTAGTAGATGCTTTATTGATTGATTCAACATTCAAGTTAAACATTCCGTCACAGGCATACCCCTTCACCACAAATATCCCATTCTTAGCTATTACATACTGGTTAGTCTCTAGTCTGTTTAAAACCAGCCTTATTCAGGAGAAAACCAGAAACTAAATTCTTCCTAATTTCAGGAGTATGAAGAATATCCTTCAGTAACACTGTGCGCCCAGAGGTGAATGGTAGTTCCACGTCACCTACTTCCACCACCTTAGAAGTGTGAGAATCTCCAAGAAGAACCTTCTTATCATTCTCTGCAGCGGAGTATAATTTGAACCAGCTTCGATCATAGCAGATGTGCTTGGAAGCATTAGTATCTGCCCACCACCCATCGGTTCCTTCGAGTATGTTTACCTCGGTAATCATTACAACAAATGCTTCTTTAGTCACGTTTTCTTGTCCAACAAGTGCACGTTTCCGAGATCTGCAGACCTTGGTTGTATGCCCATCTTTGCTACATACAAAACAGTAGAACACTGTTGTATTAGCATTTGCATTCTGCCAGCCAGGGGTCCTTGGTAATTCTTCTAGGGATTTGGGTTTCCATGATTCTGGGACAGATAGAGTCTATTCTTCATTATCTTCCTCTTTGGTTTCATCTTGTCCTTGGGTTTGTAATCACCCGTACTCACAAAGTGAACCTTGCTTGAAGGTTCCTAGTGAAGTTCATCCCTCTTGTCTTGCATCCTAGCTTCTTCTTCTATACGCAGACGCATAATAAGGCTTTCTAGGGAGAATTCTTTGGTTGTGTTTACGGGAATTCTTGAACTCGTTATAAGGAGGGAGCTTATCGATTACAACAGTCACTTGGAACTGCTAACAGATTTGCATTCCTTCAGAAAGAATTTCATGCACTATAAGTTTAGATATAAACTCTCCATCAGCCATTTGGAACTTAAAGTATCTGTTAACAGCATACTTTTTAGTTCCAGCCTCTTTTGTATCATATTTTTTCTGTAGGGCTATCCATAAGTCTCTTGCAGTAGGGAAGGTTTGTCCGTAATAATCATATAGGTCATCAGACAAGCAATTCAGTATGTAGTTCCTACACATAAAGTCAGCATTTTCCCATTGCTACACAATGTCCGATTGTGCATCAACATCTCCATTCTCAGTAGTTTTATTCCTAGGGTCTTCTTCACTAAGGATGTTGGCCATTTTCATAAGGGTAAGGTAGAATATCAGTTTTTGTCTCCATCTTTTAAAATGGGAACCACCAAATCGGAAAGGTTTATTCTGGTCACTAGGTCCAGTAACAGGTATAGCAGAAGGATTTTCCATGAATCTAAGAAATGTCTTTAAATTGTTGGAAACATTGCAGAGAATTCGATCAGACAATACCTTTTTCGCCCAATTAAATTTGTATGAAAGATATAATATTGCTTCACTGTTCAGTTGAGGCTGGATTGAGGCGCAGACCAGGTCACTCTCTTTAAAATGTTTCGCGCCTCTGCAGGGACTTTCTAAAGCAGGCAGAAGTTGCATGAAGCCCCCAGGATACAACAGTCCACTCAACTGTGTTTTTCCTCTTTCTGTTATGCACTAACAGAGAGGAATGAACCCACCAAACAATGGCAGACACCTTTGCCCAGCAAGGCAAAATAGAGCATTCAATAAAAGCTGAAATCAGAGTGAAAACGAGAGCAGAAAACATAAAAAATGATTGTTGTAATTTGTTCTGTGTAGAAACCCCATTTAGTCAAACAATTAGTCAAACAAATCAATCTGGGTTTGTCCAAAACAATAGAACCACGCATGTCCAAACCGAGCAGTGTGGAGCCGACCGACCGCGCGCGTGTGTGTGCGAGCACACGCGATGCGGGTGTGTTCGCACGTTAAGGTTATCCATAGCTGTCATTCGAAATCCTCTTGGACCAGCTTGGCTCGTCAGTTGGCCTCACGGGCACGAGCCCTCCTTGTTCCCCTTCACAAGCTCATAAGGCTTATGGAATGAGAGAGTATATATATCACTATTCCAAACTCTCAAGTTTCTAATGTGGGACTAAGGAAACACACACAAATTGAAAACTAAAGAGACCAAGCTTCAACTTTTGTAAACAACAAAAAGGAGAGGTTTTTATTCAAATAACCAAACAGTTATTAAAGGGAGCCATGAGCCATGGGATCCTAAAAAGTTGAAAGCCCACATTAGACTTTAAACTAGGAGTTCTAATATCAATCAAAGTCTGAGGAAATCCCTTCTTTTCATCATTTCTAATGAGAATTTTAATAGTTAAAGAAAGGGATCTTCAAGGACCTATACCTGAAAATTTCATTATGTTCTATGTGTGTGGGACTGTTTGTCACGCCTCAGATCCCGTAACTCGGATCCTTATGCGTGATGGCACGGATCTCGAGGTGCAACCTTTGGGATCCATTTTTGGACCGCAGATTGTCATATCACAACCAAGACCAGGATGAAATAAAAACATATTTATTCATCGCACAGAGTCGTGGAACCAAGTTAATAAAAGTCAATTAAATTATAATCTATCAAACGACTTCAGAAGAGCCCTATTACATCTCAATTCAAGTTTTGAAACATAGTTTGTACACAAGTAAAATAAACAAATGCAAATACATGGTTCATTCCAATAAACGTTCTCAACCTCCACACAGCTAGATCAACCTGCAACATGAAAGTTACATGAGCCTTGAATGCCCAGTAAGCACGATCCCATCAACTCAACATTATATATCATAATCGATTCAAGGCATATAACATAGTTTTAATGCAACATGTATCATAATCAGAATAAGTCAAACATATGCGCTAATTAGTGTTCAAACAATGAATACAATGATATGTTAATGTTTAATGCTAAGTCTCACTCATTGCAGCTTCCATAACATAGAGGTTTCGGGACTAAGGTCACCAGAAACAAGTGGCAGCCCTTCTCTTCGCTCCGGGCTCTAACCCATGGGACGAAGGCCACCATGTACCGATTGTTATGAATGTACAATACTCAAGGTTCATCCAACCCTATGGAATCAACAATGACCCCATAACTTATTTTGTAGAACTTACAACCTACAGGTATAGACAACCTTATCTTTTCCACCATTCGAGCACACTTAACACTCTTCATGAACACAGTATGAATGCATTATTAACTAGTAAGACCCAAATGATAGTCTCCCTTGGAAACTATCCACACGCCCATACACGCGGATAATCCATTGTATTCTATCATTCACGTCCTACATTTAAACTCAATCTTAGATCTACACAATCTGACACTTAGAATCTATAAATGATAAGATCTCTCGGAAACTACCTAAGCCCCCATATACTCAAATAATCCATTAGAGCCCATCATTTATAATCTAAGCTGAAGACCAATAGAAGGTGTGTGTTCAGTAAGTCAGCTCAAGTGAAGGGCATCAAGGCTTAACATGTCAGTGGAACACATTCCCGAGATCTCCCATTGATCCATATAATCGCCCCTTAAATGCCCGGACAATACTGGTCATCCAAACCCTCCTAATGTCTCAAAATCTCAATCCGTTGACACCCTCATCGGTGTACCGATAGGTACCGGACCTCATACGCTCATCCATCGGTAGGCCTGTCGGTGTACCGACGCCTACCGAGGGGTAACAGAGGCTTCCTGTCTGTGGAATAGTCGGTGTACCGACGCCCACCGACGGACTCAATCTTATTTCCATCGGTAGGCCCGTCGATGTACCGACGCCTACCGATCAACTCTCATTATCGTTCTCCTTTCTCTCCTTCGGTAGGGAGATCGGTGTGTCGATTCCTACCGAAGGGTAACAGGGGTTCCCTGTCGGTGTACCGACGCCCATCGACGGACTCAATTTCACTTTCATTGGTAGGCTTGTCGGTGTACCAATGCTTACCAATCAACTCACGCCAAACAATTCTTATATTAACTTCAGTAGGGCGATCGGTGTATCGACACCTACCGAAGGGTCACAAGTATTCCCTGTCGGTGGCGTGGTCGGTGTACCGATGAAGTCAAATACAGGTACTCAGATCCATCGGTAGACCCGTCCGTGTACCGACGTGTCCACCGATGATCGCAGACAAGTTTGTTCGTAGTTTTCTTTGGTCGCTTTCCCAGTATTTCAAGTCTAAACTCACATGCATCATTCCTAACATCTTAGGATGAAAAACTCACACATTTATCTACTGGAAAAACAACAATTATACACAGGGGATTGAAATCCAAATTCTCATGGCATACATACATTATTTCTCAAAATTTCAACACTAATCATGGCATATAATGGAATCGACAGGATAAGTAACTTACCTTAATTTCCAGGCAAATACAATAGAAAACTTGTAGGGTGATGTGTACCTTCTCTTCCTAGATTCGTTCTTCTCTTTCCTTCTGCAAGATTTGCTAAGTTTAGACTCATTCTCACTCTCAGTTTTCTCAGATTTCTTTCCATCTCTCAGTCTCTCTTCTTTCTCACACTTAAACACCAGGTTCCCCCCTCCGCTTTTCCTACGATGGGGAGGTTAGAGATATAGGGAGTTAATTCCCTAACTCCTCTCCCCACTATCCCACGTACAGGGGCACGTCTCTTGACCGATTCAGCGCATGCTCTAGTGCATTTGAATTGGTTATGACACTGTGCATTTACCTAACTAATCCAATAGTTTCGACAATTACACAATGACCCCTAATTTCCATAGTTTTATTACAATTTCACCCTTAGTTTTATTAAATTCACAAACTATATTAGATCAAGCACATAACATTAATTAATTATTCTAATTAAATAAAGAGAAAAATAAATTAAAGGTTTTGAATCATTACAACTGTTTTCCTAAACAATTGATTTTCCATGCAGACCATTTCATTACTTGTTTAGGAAGCAAGCAAACAGGCCAATATTTTTCTTTTTTTTTTTTTTAGTAAAGTAAGATGATACTTGTTAATTACGAATGAAAGTACATCCCATATAGGCCTTGTTATTACATTCGAAAACCTGTTGTGGATATTGTTCCATCCACACTACTTTAGAAGTTAATCCCTCCCCTATCTATCTTCGTTACCAGATCTACCACAATATTACCCTCCCGGTACATATGGGATACTTTAACTACTTCAAAAGTTTTCAAGCATAAATTTACCTCCTGTGTGATCGCATTCATCCTCCATGAGATTTTCATTCTTCCTTTCACACCTTCGATAACCATTAGCGAGTCACCCTCCACCCATAGTTTTCTAACCCCAAACATTTTTGCTCGGTATAAATGTTGGGATTAGATCAATCCAAACTTGCGTAGATCAATCTAATAAACTCGTCAAGAGTTTCCAGATCTTGAGATGCAATAAATTAAGAGAAACAAATAAAGCAAACTTAAAATGAAAGACAGAAAGTAAAAAAGAACACACAGATTTAACGTAGTTCGGCGATTTTGTCTGCGTCCAAAAACGCACAAGAAATCCACTATATTCTTGAAGTTTTACAGTATAAGAGAAACCTTATAAAAAACCTAATTTCAGAAGTGAAGTCTACGTATTTATAATATGATTTCACGGGCCAGAGGCGCTACCCCCGTGCCCCCCGCACAACTAGACTTACGGTTTGTCAATTCTATGAACCGTAACTACTACTATTTTCTTTATTAATGAACTATCTAAGATACTAGTTTGAAGTTAGTCAATATTCCACTTATTATTATTATCTAAAAATTCCATAACCACCTAATTTTGATCAATTCTATCTTTTAACTCATCATTTATTGATTCTATTATAAGTTTATTATCTATCCAATTCTCTGTCCAAGATTTTATATTTTTTTCATCTCCAACAAACATGAAAATAACTTGTGGTCCTGAGCGCCTAGATAGCGTCTCACTATAAATTATAAGCTTTTTACCAGCAGCAGTTGGCCGCCGGTAATACATATAATAAATGCCGCTAAAAATAACAGCAGTATTGAGGAAGCTGCCGCTTTACGTGGTGACGCAGATAACTATACCGGCAGCTTTACCGACAGCCAATGACTGCCGGTAATAATTCAATTTATACCGGCATTCAAGCGCATGTAAAATGGTATTAGTAGTTACCAATTCTCATCAATTCTCAGGCGGGTTTTGGCCGCCCCCTACAACTTTTTCACCAAATCTAAGGTAATTTTTGGCGCCCCTATAATATTACCGGTAGTGATTGACTGCCGGTATATATTTTATTTTTAAAAAAAAAACATTTTATAATCCATTTTTTATTTAATAAAATAATAACTGGAGCTCAATTATTTGCTCTTCAGAAACAAGTCTTTATAACACTATAAAGGACGCTTATGTAATTTATCCTTTATAACATTATAATAAGGCCTAGGTCATACGAGAAATTGGGTTGGGAAGAGTAAAAACACAAATTATGAGAAAACAAAGAAACTAATCCAATATTTACACTTCTTTCTATCTCATATTTTTAGTGTAACCATTTCACAGAGTATATCTGTAACGACCCACCCCACCTGACACAATATTGTCCGCTTTTGGCTCACCCGAATCAGACTTCTCAGGGGTCACCCAACCTGGTAGCTCGCCCAGAGGCGCTCCTGGTACTACTCCCGCCCAAGCACTCTTAACTGCGGAGTTCTGATTGGGTTCACGGCAATCACGACTTTAAAACGCATTATGTCATAGTAGGGTGTGAATATACATATAAGTACATCACCTTTACCTGCCCAGACGATGTGGGATTGCCCAACCTGGTAGCTCGCCTAGTGCGGTAGCTCGCCCAGTGCAACGCGCACCCTCCCACACACACCTGCCCACACAGGTCACCACAATATCTTTTCAGATCCTCTGCTATGCTACAACTGTCTTCAACCATTGTTTCATTTCTGATTCGATTGGAACCTGAGGAAGACCAGAATCAATCAACTTAAATTCAGAATCATAATCAATCAATTTAAATTCAGAATCATAATCAATCTATTTGTCCCTACTTTACTGCGTATAAATATGTGATCATTCCAGCCCAAAAATTAATTTTGTAGTTCACTAATAATGAAAAATAGCAAACTCTCCAACTAATTAGTATAAGGCACCGTATTTGGTGGTTACATACGAGTATGTACATGTAAAGAATCTTTAATCTGTGCTGGGGAAAATATTAATAAGATTATACTTCTCTTCTCTTATACCCATTAGAAAACATTATGGTGAGGCACATAAAAAGATTCTTCGGCAACATGACAGTATCCATTTAATGGGGATCTTATTATACTGTTATAAGGATAATACCCAGATGCCAATATAGGAAAATAAAAAAAATAAATAAATAAAAAAAGGTTCCATCTCATGATCACAGGTTTGATATCTTTGTGAATCACATTATAGTAAGCCAACGCTTTTTCGTGAGGCTGGCGATATACTACATTCCACAACAAACAGAATTATCATGTAAGCTTACCTCTTCCACAGCACAAGAACAAACCATTCTGTTACAAACTTACAATAGTCCCTACTGGCTTTTCACCAAATCCACTTTGCACAAGTCCTTCCCATAATTCTAACAATGAGTTTGTAGCAAATATATGCGTATGCAGTAGTTCTCACAAATAGTGATATTATTGAAATTTATATGTTTAAAAGGTGAATTGTTTGCAAATATATTAGCATGCCATGGCAAAGATGAAAATAAGAGGCTTAAAAAATATTTTTCCTTGTATTTCTATAATAAACAACTACTGATGATATCATGTTTGCATCAAAGAGTACCCATTATACTAAACTCTGTACTGAACTCATATTCTATTAAAAGTAGATTTTGAATATGATCTACTACACTAGTAATTACTTTTCATGCAAGTCAATTTAGACTATCAAATATATGATATATTATGGGTCACAAAGCAATTAGGCACTAAGACAAATAAATCCTATCATCTCGATAGTCTTGAGGACTCTTTTGCATAACTTTTATTACTGTTTCATCATAAACCTGAGGAAGAAAGAAGAAAACTAAATGGGATTTGATACACAAAGCAAAAGAGAAAAAAAAAAAAAAAGAAAAGAGAGAGAGAGAGATATGATGCTAGCATTCTCTTATGGTTATGAAAATGGAAAAAAGAAATGAAACAAAATGTTCAAGGAGCATAAAGAAAATGCTTGACGCAACAGTTCAACAACACAAAACTGGAGATGTTCCACCACATGAGAACATGGATTCAAGATGACTGCAAATTTTCATAATGGTTCAGACCAGAAAAGCAAGGGGCTAATATGGTTTATACATCACAAGTGCTTTGCAAAATTGGCAGCTGAACAAGTAATCATAAGGCAATGCTAATAAGAACAGACCCTTCTATGCTTCCTACTAGGAAATATAGAGATTTCCAAATATATGCCTCAAAGATTGCTTTCCCACTATAAGATATTCAAGTCTGTTTACTACAGACCATTCAAATAAGCAAAATATTTAAGGTAGTACAACTTTCATATTTTCAAATGGCTGGCCATGAAAGCTGAACACATTTTCTGCTACGGCCAATTGCAGCTACAAATAAGCTCAATTAAAATCTAAGCACAAGGCAGGTAAAGGACAAGAGCCATGCTGAAACAACTTTTTTTTTTCTACGACATGCCAGAACATACTCTCTGACTTGGAAGCTATACATACACCGGACTACATTTTCTTTGAAGAATGAAATTAAAGAGGCATCTTCGAAGCCGACAATAAACAAAATAGATAAAATACAAGACGGAAATGGCAACTGATGAAAAATTCTAAAATTTCTTTAAGACATTTCTCATTCAAGTTAGAGTGGCTACTGTACATGGAAGCAACAATGATTTATAACCAGTACTATCTGTGGATATAAATATTTAAAGGAAAAAAAAAAAAAAAAAAAAAAGATAAAAGGAAAACCTCGTTCAAGGAATTTCTTTCAGTTTGATATTCTGTTGCTACGAACACAAAAACCTGAATTGAACATCAAGTGAATTGAACATCAAGTCAATACGAAGATCAATATGAGCTGACTAAGGATTAATTTCTGTAGGTAATAATGTCAAGAAGGAAAAAAAAAATGAATCTAGCTTCACAACTCTCTCTAATAAACAACAAATATGTTTAAATCGATCAAATATGTAAGTGATGAGTAATATCTATTCAACATGTCGTCAAAAATTTCTATACACTCAGGATATATTAAACCGATCAAATTAACGTATAACCTCATCAATTCCGTTCAGCTACTTCCATAATCGAATCGCATTTAGTACCTGAAGAGCGAAAGAAATTGAAATCTGAGCACAGAACTCCACAAATCTAAAAACTGAGGATATATTAAACCGATCAAATTAATGCATAACCTCATCAATTCCGTTCAGCTGCTTCCAAAATCGAATCGCATTCAGTACCTGAAGAACGAAAGTGTAAGAGCCTGAATAATCCCTAAAAACTTAATTGGAGACCTTAGGGTAAAATGCTAATTTGGTAAGTTAATTTCATTTATTAATTAGGATTAGAACTCTTAAAATCCCAAATCCTATAAGACACACTAGAAGTTCCTTAAGTCACTAAAACTGATCATGTCAGCCAGATAGACTTAGGATGCAATGTTAATCAGATAACTGAACTTAGCAGTTAAATAGGAAATAAAATCAATTAGCAAGATAATAATTGGTTTAGACAACCTAGGAGACTCATTTGGAACCCCTAAATACATTTGCAATATAATTAATTAATAGAGTGATTAAATTGTTGAAATAGAGCTAAAAACCCAATTTTTGCCCCTGTAACTATTTTAAACTACAAGTTTACCCTTAGAGTCTATAAATAGTAGACTTAGGGTTCATAAACCCATTTTTCTCTCTTTCTCTTCACTCTCTCACTCGCATATCTTTTCTCTCTTGTGGAGCTCATGGAAAAGAAGAGGAAGCTTCAATGTCTTCAAATGCAAGGAGAGCGACATCGGATGCAACCCGGCAACGCCCAAGTTGAGTTTTCCTTCATGATCATAACATTTGTGTTACAATGTTATGATCATGGAGGAAGATCATGATTGATTGTGTTCTTCATTCCCCCATGAATTTGGTAGTTAAATTACATGCTTTAGGGATCAAATCCCATACTATTAAAACCCCATACCTTGTTTACGACCCATGTGAACCGATTGATTTGATTTCAGTTTTCTAGGGTTTGGGATCTAGAGAGAAATGAGTAAATATATGGTTTGGACTGATCCCCTTGACCTAGAAACCCATTTCGAAGCTCCATTAGGTGATTAGAAACTTCCATGTGAAATTTCATCAAAAAATATCCCATCCTGAGCTTTGGGGACCTCTTCGGTGAGCCGAGGAGTCCGCCGAATCTCAAACCATATTTCAGTTCACTAAAATGGTTGCCGAGACCGACTTCGGTGCGCCGAAGACCTCGCCGAGCCCCATAGTTGGAATTGAACCAAAGTTACAGTTGGTCTATCGAGACTCATCCGGACCAGTTCCCGAAGTGCCAAGTAATTTGGCACACTTTCACCTTTTTCGGCTAGCCGAGAGGTCGCTGAGGACCCCGCCAAGTGTTTCCCTTGGTCTGATGTTGGAGGTTTGGTTTTGGGCACGAATGACCAACCTTACATGTTTGGTATATTTCCGGAGCCAGTAGACTTACCATTCAAAATATGACCCCTCAATCCGAAAGTTAGCTTTCCTAGAATTGGCCGAGCAATAGGAAATTTTTGGGGAAACTTGTGTAAGTGGTTCCAAAACACTTCCTTGAGCTCAAGATTATCATTTTACACATGTTTGAACATTAGGAATAGTAATTGTGTGGTGTTAACCTTTGTTTTGGTTAGAAAAGTGATTATTGGCTTACCTCCTTGCATGATTTGCTAATGTGAACTGTTAAGTTAAGGAATCTATATACCTCAATGCATATTCATGATGATTGTCTATGTTTGGATGCTTAAATGTGATTAGCATATAGTATGGGGCTTCAGGGTGCTCAGTTTGGATTATCTCACTCTCATATATGATTATGTTTACTTTGCTTCCCTTTTTATATGACATTATGGATTAACTAGACGTATTGTGTGTACTATGGTAACTTATAGTGTAGATTATGGGACTGTGCCCATATGATTGATAATTTGAATATATGTATGTGATGCATTGTGTATTGCATTAATTAATGGACTTGAATATGAGGAGTTGCATATGGACTTTCAAGTTGTAATAGCTTAGTCTAATACTGCATGTGATACCCTTGGGTTTAGACTCATATATGAGATGACTTGGGTTGTTGACCTTTATTGTCCTATGAGAGGACCATGTTATTTACGCCCAAGCTGTGAGAGAACCCGATGTGGGTATTCCTCTACAAACTTGTGGTATGATGTTTACCCAAGGATAGAACACAGGTGCGGCTTAAAAGATGGGAGAGTTATCCCAAGGATCAGTACATTGGTGCGGCTTGGAAGATGGTGAAACATAATTATACCCTTATATTGGATTGTAAATATGTATGATTCCCTGAGGAAGATTCTGGAAGTTCACCTCGGATTATTACCCATGATAAAAAATAAGTAGGGGGATTGTGCCTCCTTGATTGAAAACCCATAAAACTATGATGTACACAGAGAATAATCATATCCCTTGGCCGTGAATACGGGGATGAAGTCACATTGGTGGGACATCCTGGATAGTAGATTGGATCATGTAGGAACTTACCATATTTCACATTGCCATACAGCGTTTCCCTTTCATTTTGCATTTGCACGTCTTTGTTGATACTATTGTAAGAGCCTTGTGTATGAAACGTTTGGCCTAATTTCCATATAGAATTAGGCATGAACATACTATGATGTGAAGATTGGATGTAATACCAAGTGAGGCTGGGAGAGAACAATGAAATATGTGATCTATGTTGTTTAATGTTTCACCACAGGCACAAATGTTATCCTTATCACATTATATGTAATATTTGTTATTTCTCATAATTTTGGGATATGAGTAAATGCCTTGTATTGAAGGATTACTCATTCTGGCTTCCAGCTTATGTGTGTTGTATCATATCTTTCAGGTTAGGGAGCTTGGTCACAAAGAGAGAGCCTGGATTGGGTATCGCACTCTAGTAGAATTTTAGTATTAGTCTAGAATTAGACTTTTCTTCTTTTAGACTTTATCAAAGATTTGGTAATGTTAGTTAATTATATCTTACTAGAACTGTTTTAGTCTTCTGCTTATGTTTTGACCATTGTTATCCACTCCTATAGAGATATGAGGTAAGAGTTACGAATAAATCAGAAGTCTCAAGAAATTGGGATTTTCTGGTTGGTTCGTGACAGAAAAAAATTGAAATTTGAGCACAGAACTCCACAAACATTGAATAGTTCACAACCTCATCAGTCTGAATAACTACATAGAAAATGAAGATACCATGCTTCCAGTCGCATCCAAACAAAACAGAGAACAACCAAACTAAGAACTGAAAGAAAACATTGAAGAAAAGGACTCCAAATCTCCATTGTGACCATTACTATAAGAAAAGAAAAATAGAATTGAAAAGAAACGAAAAGGAAATAATAGATAGAGCATCATAGCTCCAATCTAAATTCGAAATCATAGCTAGATAATCAGACAAACAAAGATATCTCAAACTCAAAGAAATTACAACTCAGAAAATGCCTAAAATCTCATTTGAGGTCTACATGTACGATTTCAAGATCATAAAAGATTTAATAGAGCATCATAACTCCAATCTAAGCTCGAAATGTGAATTAGATTATCAGACAAACACAGATATCTCAAACTCAAAGA